>PVJH01004564.1:0-33086 GCA_004026705.1 Nesogale talazaci
CCAATTTTCAAGAATGCCTGCTCAAGTCCCTCCACGAACATCTTTCCCAACTTTCTTCAGCACCCTGTGTGCTGCAGCTTCAGTATCATGAGAGTTTTTATTTATTTTTATTTTCCGGTCACTATGACATCTTGTCTTTATGAGGATTTTATTTCTAAAACAGGCTTTGATGCCTGCTTGCTGTGCCACATAGTAAAATTTACATTGGTCAATGTATTGAATGCCCAAAGAAAGGAAAATAGACTAGTCTTTATTTTTACGAGACGTGCCATCAATTTGCCACAGATGTCTTGTTACTGTTGCTTGGTACAACTGAGTCCGACTCTTAGTGGCAATGTGCACAGTGGAATGAAAGCCTGCCCGACCCTGTGCCGTTCTCACCATGTTTCTATGCCAGAGCCCATGGATGCAGCCAGTAGGTCTGTGCATCTTGGTGAGTGGGGGGAAGCATTTGTCTCTCCCCTTCACTACCCCTCCACTTTACCACATATGATCTCCTTCTCCAGAGACTAGTCTCTCCTAAAATATGCCCAAATTATGTAAAACAAAATTTTGCCATCCTTGCCTTTAAAAAGCACTCTGGCTTTACTTCTTACATTTGCCATGAACAGAGAAATTAAATCTCCAATTTCTCATTATGTGTCGGCCTGGAGGATCTTTCTCTGATAAGAGAAAGATGGAAAGAGCAGCGGGCCAGGAAAAGGATGCGAGTTCTCTGGAACAAGTGCTCGGTTCTTGGGTTCACCCAGTAATCTTTGCTTTGTGTGTGGAAGACCCAGGGGGAGGCTTGGCAGGGTTTTCAAAGTGAAATTGTACCTTTTGGAAACAGTGGTCTGATCTCCTGCAAGCATTTTCTCGACACCATGAAACACTAAATAGATTTAAGACTTTCTCTTCAAAAGCTCAATGAATAATATGAAAGAATTTAGTCTTTTTTCCCTTAAATCCCTGAGGAATAATCTCTAAAACCTTTGCAGCTCCCCTGTGATTCAAATGTCTTTGATGGGTCCTTCAGACCACACCTGGAGTTTTATGACTTAGGTTGGAGCTGACTATGGCAGAAAACCTATTTGTAATTTTAATCTCCTGATAGCAACCTTCTAGTATCAACCAACCACAGGAAAAAGGGGGTAGAGTTTTCTTGACACAAGGAGACCACCCATAAAAAGCCCAGTGAGAAGGAATATACAGCTAATTGGTCCTCACAACAGTACAGAGAATTCTGTTCAACTCACTTCCATGGAACAGTTAATGTACTAGAAGTCTTTCAAGTCACTGGGGCTACAGATACAAGGTCAAGGAAGCAGACTACAGAGTCTTCCCTGTGGCAAGGCAAGCAGGGTCTGTCCACAGGCAGCAAGCAGCAGGGTGCTCAACAGTCAGTAGCTCAGAAGCTTAGTTCATATTGGGATATCAGAACACAAGCAACACAAGGCAACAGGATCCACAAGCAGCAAGCTCAACAAACTCAAGTGATAAATGCACCAGCAGTGTTGTGAAGCCGGTCTCAAAGCAGTCTCACACTCTAGCAACATGATCCATGGTCTGGCCTGGCCCACCAGTAGTGCAGCTCACAAGCTGAGGCAGAGAACTAACTAGCGATAGCAGCTTTCATCAATGCTCCAGCATGCTCCAATCACCAGAGAGCAAGATAGAGGGGGGCAGGCCTTGCAGAGCCATTATCTCATTCCCCTCCAATTAAACTAAGGCCTGATTAATCCTTCATGTCTCTATTTTTACAAAACAACCGTATCACATTCAAAGTACTCTTCATAGGAGCTGAGCCCCAGTGGCGCAGTGGTTGTGCGCGGGACTGTGGCCCACTGGGATGGAGGTTCAATTTCAGCAGTGGGGCTGGGACTCCTACTCCCACCACTGGAGAGCAGTGATGCCCCCCCCCCCCAAAAAAAAAGTACTCTCCATAAAAAACAACACAGTATACTTAATACATTTGTCAAATCTTTGATACATTCGTGAAAACATTTTTCAAACTCATGTTTGGATGGATGGCTGTCAGCACCTCCCTCATTTTTCCTTCATCTCTTTTATGTCGTCAAATCACTGTCCCTTTATGTCCCTCTTGATTCAGAGAAACAATAAGAAGTTGCATGGTTTGAGGTCAGGTGAGTGAGGCAAGAGAGACATGGTTTTTGCCCCAAAAACTGACACATTGGGAGGCTATGTGAGCAGGTCCATTGTCTTAGTGGTGAAACCAGTCCCCCATCTGCCACAAATCAGACCGTTTTTGTCAGATACTCCTATTCAATCTTTTCAGAACCTCAAAATAGCAAACTTTTTTTTAACCTGGTGGAATAAACTCCAAATGCAGTATTCCTCTCACATTAAAAAATAAATAAATAAAAATAAAAAAACACAACCCGGGCTGAGCCCCAGTGGCATAAGTGGTTGTGTGAGGGACTGCGGCCCATGGGCTTGGCAGTTCAAATCCAGCAGCAGCTCTCAGGAGCAGCACTGAATAGCACCCACGACCACCAGAGGCAGTGATGCCCCCCCCCAAAAAAAAACCCCACAAAACTGAGTATTGTCTTAAACTCTGATTTCACTTGATAAGGTTTTTTTTGGGGAGGAGGCATAGTGATGATGGCACGTTCCACTGATTTCACTGATTTTTGCTTTCAGGGTCGAAAGAGAAAATCTCCTCACTGTCTCCTCACCAGTAATGACCTTGGAATAAACATCTGAGTCACTTCAGAGCTGTTCTTTTTTTTCCAAAGCATAGCATGTTTCCACTTGATGGTCCTTTTCCTGATCAGTCAGAACCTGAGGCACAAATTTCCCAGCAAACCTTCTCATTCCCAAGTCTTCCAATAAAATGGGTATATAAGCAAAAGTAGTGAAAAAAGCTGATGGTATCTGGCTATCAAAAGATATAGCATCTGAGGTCTTAAAGGTTTGAAAGTAAACCAGCAATCATCTAGCTCAGGACAACAAAACACACATGGAAGAAGCACACCAACCTGTGTGACCACAGGGTATTGAAGGGATCAGGTATCAAGCACCAAAGAACAAAAAATCATTTCATTGTGAATGAGTAGGATTGTGGAGTGGCGACCCAAAGCACATCTCTAGGCGACTGGACATCCCCTCACAGAAGGGTCTCAGAGAGGAGATGAGCCAGTCAGGGGGCAGTGTAGCAACGATGAAACACACAACTTTCCTCTAGTTCTTTACTGCTCCCTTCCTCCCACTATCATGATCCCAATTCTGCCTTTCAAATCCTGCTAGACCAGAGGATGTACTCTGGTACATAGGGTAACTGAAAGCACAGGGTGTCCAGGACAGATGATCCCTTCAGGACCAGTGATGAGAGAGATGATACCAGGAGGGTGGAGTGAAGGTGGTGTAGAAAAGGGGAACTAATTACAAGGATCTATATATAACTCCCTCCTTGGGGGGACAACAGAAAAGTGGGTGAAGAGAGATGTCGGATAGTAGAAGGGAGGAAGGGGGAAAATGAGGAGCTGGTACCAAGGGCTCAAGCAGAAAGCAAATGTTTTGAGAATGGCAACAAATGTACAAAAATGCTCGACCCAATGGATGGATATATGGATTGTGATAAGAGTTGTACAAGGTCCCAATAAAATAATTTTTAAAAAATTTGCTGTACTGAGCTCCAAGATAGTCCAAATAATGTTCCCATCTCTTCACTGGTCCTAGTTAGTCTTTGAGCACAAGTGCATAAATTATGTTGACATTTTGTCCATTTAAGAAGTTGACCAGAATGAGGTTGTAACCAATCAACATTTCACCTTTTTGGAAATGAGAAAACCATGTATACAGTTGAGTTTTTCACATAGCACTGGCCTCCTAAGTTTTGTTCAATATCACAACAGTTTCCGTGACATTTTTCCTAAGCAGGAAACAAAATTTCACAGCTACACACTGTTCTCTTAAGTCAGCCATTACAAAAGACTCACAAAAGGCTTCAGCATAACTACTTTTATGAAAAAAATGCACTGTGGCCAAAGAGAACCTTTCCCAGTGATGCCACTGGTTGCATTAACTCAGAGCAAGTTGCTTGATGCTTAACTAGTGGGGAATGCACACTACAAAAGTTCTTCCCATAGAGCTTTTTCAGGGTTTTGTTGGGTACCTCCTCATATAGTACTTTTCATGAGATGTATGAGTTATTTTAGTGAGCTATCTAATCCCAAGGGAGAAGTGGGGTCAGAGGGACAAAGGTGGCAAAATTTTTAGATTCTTCTGAGTTTATTGATGGAATCATAAAGGGACAGTGGAGAATCATCAAACTCCAAGGCAACAGTCCCTGGTGAGCACTGACATCATGGCTGACATTTGAACTTTGGAGCAGCCATGGCAGTCTGCAGGGTTATGCCCTTGAACTTGTGAGATCTGACCTAGCTCCAGGTGGTTAATGCCAAAAGAAAAAGTGATGTATTTGCAGTAGGTGTTGGACAGAAGTACAATAGAAGGAAACACATATGAGAATTGAATTGAGTTAAACTAATCATTGCATTTTAATGTCAGAGGCGTGGAGTTTGATTTTCAATCTGGGTGTGAGAAGTGGGACTTGATTTGTTCAGTAGTTCTTCTCTACCCAAGCAGGGAAAGACTCACTTACTAGAGCATATTTTATTTTGATTTTTAAATATAATTGAATAGGGTGACATTTTTAGAATATGCAATTATCCGAGTAATGATCACTGAGAGAGTTGGGGTGACAAGCAGGAACTAAACTTCTGAAAAGGTATATGGGGGTGGTGGTGAGATGGATCATGAGTGCTAGTAAAACCTGTAATAATGTCAAATATCCCATTAAGGGGCTGTGCATATTGCCTCATTTAATTAATGCCATATTTAATTATTTGATGAGGCAAAGTATTATTTTTATCTTCAGGAATTTGACCCAAAACTTCTCTAAAGAAATCAAAATGTCTAGTTTAAGGCTAGAAGCATGCATTGAAGGAATTGTCAGCTTTACTGGGTACTCTGCAGCTGATTGATTCAATAACAAATCAGATAAATTTATAAGGAAAACATCTATGGAAACTTTCTTTCTGGGGCAGTAATGAACCACTCAAGAAAAACACTACTTCCCTTAACTGCTATGACAAGTAAACGAGAAAGGCACATGACAAATGGCAGGCCCATGATGACAAACAGGTACCTGTGTTTGTGTATTTCCTCCTTCAAGCAAGGCAATGCCAAGTAAAATGCCTTCTGAGAAAATCCTGTCATTTTTGGTGTTCACTATGACATCAATGACGAGCTCAGATGCACCTTCTTTATCCAGAAGACATTGGATATCTGACATGGAGATTCCCGTCTTATCTGAATCTTGTCCAGAAAAGCTTCCTGGGATGAGTAAACGGAGTAAACAAGCTTAGAAATGACAGTTGTCATTCATAAATATGCTTTCCAAATCCTAAAACCTTAAGACTATTTCACTACTGGAACTTTTTAACCTTGCAAAGGTAAATATATTAGAAACCTGGATGAAAAAGTACAATAGAAAGTTTTAAAGCAAATAGGTCATTCCTCCTGAATGTTTGCATTCATCATAAAACATTTTTTTCTTAAAAATAAAATTTTAGAGCAAGAAAATTAGTTTTATTTTTGTCTTTAATGTATTAAGAGATTATGATTTGATTTAATGACATTTCCAAAATCAAAAGACAAATGCAATCCTACACTGATCTTAGCCAAAAGGCTGAGAAGTGATTACAAATGCAATTCTAATGTTCCAATCCGTTGTCCATAAGGCCAAATTGTGCAAAGATTCTTCATCACAAATTTCAAATTCATTCTTTCAGATTCACTGCGTCAGGCCAAATGCTAGTATCATGATGGACTTGAACATCTGGGAATCCCATGGCCAGTCTTACCTCCCACTTGTGTGCTTTTGCTGTAGGCTCCTGAGAGAGGTCCATTCACACCAACTCCAAAATCACCTTTAAAATAGCGGTTGAGGAGTATTTTTCTTAAGGTGCTACCCTGGTAAAAAAAAATAAAGAAAAGCAGTTGTTATTTTATTAATAAAATGAATATTGTCAGTATATTAAAATCCGACTTAAAAGTAGAGAGTCTTAATTTTTTTTAACTTTCATTGTGAATAGGTAGAGATGTACATTTCGGATAACTAATTTTATATTGAAAAACTTAAACTACTTATCTAACCAC
Organism: Nesogale talazaci; assembly: GCA_004026705.1. Taxonomy (NCBI): domain Eukaryota; kingdom Metazoa; phylum Chordata; class Mammalia; order Afrosoricida; family Tenrecidae; genus Nesogale; species Nesogale talazaci. The sequence goes on from PVJH01004564.1 coordinate 6,163, forward strand.
CCAAGAGCTCTTTTCAAGTAATATGTTTCCCTTACTTCATCCAAGTTAGCATCTGTTTACCCTGCTCTATTGCTTCTCCACCCCACCACCCTGGCAAACATAAAGGTTAGTATCTTTGGGTATTAAAACCTTTATGGAGGTTAAACACTCATGTTATGGACGATGTTGAGACCTGAAAAAAAAGTACAGAGTACTGCGTGCTGGCCTAGTGTGGTTAGCACTCAGCATATTGAGTCCTCTGGCCATGTCATTTACAGCATTAGAATTCCAATGAAGCGGATCTTCTAAGTCCAATGGCCATGCCTCTCAACCTGGGGGTCACGATCGCTTTGAGGGGTGAACGACCGTTTTACTGGGAGTGTCTGATTCGAAACAGCAGCAAAATTACAGTTGTGAAGTAGCATTGACAATAATTTCATGGATGGTGGGTCAATCACAAAAAGAGGAACTGTATTAAAGGGATTAGAGGGTCAAGGGCCTTAAGAAGTTTGTGAACCCCTGCCCTATGGGGTCACTGTGAATGGAAATGGACTCCATAGCAATGAATTGTGTTAATATTTTCTGATGCAGAATATGCACATTCCCCAATAGGATTATACTTTTTTCCTACAGAAAAAATACAGTATTTTCAATAGAACATACTAAAAAATTCAAATGATCTGAATGAAAGCTTCATTGGCAACTTTAGGATTCCAATGTTGGTGAGAACAGCGGTTGGAGTGATATTTGAAAACAACAATCTACATAATCTACCAGGGGCCACAAGGGTTGGGGGGGGTGGAGGAGGGAAAAAAAAGAGGAGCTGATCCGAAAGGCTCAATGCAAAGTAAATGTCTAGAAAAGAATGATGGAATACTTGTACAAATATGTTGGCTACAACTGATGTACGATTTGTAACAAGAGTAGCAAGAGCCCCCAATAAAATGGGGGTAAAAAAAACCAAGCAAATTAAACTCCTTAAGTAATGGAAAAGATAATCCTTATTTGTAGAAACAGTTTTTAGGGGTTTTAATGGCTAGAAAAGTGCTAGGTATACAGCACGTAGTAAAATCAATACTCTTGTTAAAATAAATGATATATGAATTCTAAAATGTTTTGAAAAGAAGATGGTGGGAAAAAATTATTGCGTTCCAACATAGAACATTCATTCACTCATTGTGTCTTTAATAGTGTATCGGTTTTCTCTTGTAATATATTCACTTGCATGTAGATGAGAAGCATTTTGTTGTGAGGCTCTGTGAAGGTGACCATGACTTGTATCGACATTGCATGGGAAAACGGAGCTGCTACACCATTGCCCAGGCTGTATTCTTCAAAGAATTGTCTCCAGGGGAACTTTTCATGACCTATCTCCTCTGCTAGCCCATACCTTACTAACACATGGTCTTCTACATCGGTGCTCAAAAAATGTCCCACAGGTCACAGTGCTGAAAATACTAAGTCATTCACAGAGCCTGAGCTGCTTTTCTTATAGCAACTTAGACGTTTTTGATACTTGTGTGTAAGCTGAGTTTTTCAGCACATTTTTAATGCAGTTTTGTGGTAAAATTAGGTGCGTGAGCTGATATTCAGGTCAGTTTTTACTCAAATATATACGGCACATTACAATTTTTTCCTCTACAGACCTGTGCATTGCTTCAAATTCTGTGGAATACAATTGGCCCATGTGTAATGATTAACATGTCATTATCCAGAAGAGAATCCACCATGAGAAGAGGCCTGGGTCCTTGTGAATCGATCACCTTTATATTCTCTGTAAGCAGGACTTTTAATTACACATTTTAATCACTACTCTAAAAATCTAACGAAGAGATAATCAGCAATGGTTTATATAGCCTTTAAAAAAAACTACTGTTCTTTCCCCCCTAGAATAAAATTGTTCAGAACCAACCACAGAGTACAAATGTATCACACTATATTAGAACAAGCTTCAGATTCCTAAATTCTCTTGAAGCAGATAAAAATTAAAATCAAAGGTTCTTATCAGAGTTGTGCACATCAAAATTAATAAAGCAAGACCCATTTTTGGTCTCCTATTCCAGGCTACATGGCACCGTGCATTTCCTAACCATGTAATACTCATGGGATTAGTAGTTGCCTGGTGGTAGAGTTCTCATTTTCCATGCAGAAAGCCTGGTTCAATTTCTGAACAATGCATTTCATGCATAACAGCCACCTGTCTGAAGAGGCTAATGTGCTGGAATGATGCTGAACAGGTATCTGCAGAGATTGCAGATTAAGACAGGCTATGAAGAAAGAATCTGTTAAACGTGATCGACTACCTCAACTATGCATTAAAAGACCTGTGGGTCATCATGGTCCATGGTAATTGGCAGCGCCGGGAGTATCTAGGCCAACTCAATGACGCCACTTGTGGAGTATGGATGGGGGTGTGAACCAAATCCAGTAAAACTTTCAGGGCATGTGTCTAGAAACTGTGTCTAGAAGCGATTCTTCAGCAGAAATTCATTAATTTTAATTAAAATAGTTCTTTAAGTAGTTACAACAATAAAATTTTTTTCCATAAGCTTAGCTGAGGTAGAGTCAATTATTATGGCCCTTCTAGCCATAATTCCTTATGTGATATGCTATCATTCTGTACTCTGTGCCCGTGAATATAATTCCATTAAAGAGTGACCCTGGCTGCTAACCATGAGGTTAGCAGTTCCAAAGCACCAGTCACCCCAGAGAGACAGATGATGCTTTCTACTCCTGTAAAGAGCTATAATCTCAGAAACCCACAGAGGCAGCTCTGAAGGATTTCTGTAAGCACCTTTGCCCTGGCCGATAGGGTTGCCGGGAGTGAGAATTGACACCATAGCAGCAGTTCAGGTTTTGAGTTTCTCAGCCAGGCTAATAGACCGGATGAAGGTGGGATGAAGTCTCTAATTTACTCCAGGGGGTGAATCAAGTCAAACCCTTAGTTTTCTTGGGGGTATGGTCAGCTAAACGATGAGAGTGTGTAAGAGCCACCTTGGACAGAGAGAACAAAGGCCAGGACCCAGCACATCTGAGTTCTTGGCGTGAAGTGGCAGAGGCAGAAAGGAGAGAGCCCGAAGCTGTGGCACGGAAAGCATAGGACGGAGCAGGAAGTCAGGGCAAGAGCAGAGACCAAGGCAAGGAGCCGTGAGCAGGAACAGGGGAGCCCGCCAAGACTGCGGGACTTGTGAGGCGGAGACCCGGGGTGCCTGAGAGAGGCTGCAGAATGGAGAAAGACGTAGCTGCTGGCTACACCACAACCGTGTTGCTGCGGTCCATTGACTGTGCCCTCAATGATCCTGACATCCTTAATAAAACCCTTAATTGTGTGTTTTGTCTGAACTCTGTGTGACCGCTGCAATGAGGGACGGGACCCAGCATGCAAGCAGAGTGCGGTGGCGGGCATGGTTGGTGTCAGAGCAGGACAGCGAAGGATGGGCACTGAAGGCATGCCTGTCCTCTGTTTCGCGACAATCGGGAAGTCAGACAAGATCAGACGTGACCACCCCCTCAGGTTTTCACATTAGCTTGCACTTATCAATAGACCTCCAGGACGAAGATCAACAGTACTTTACTTATGGAACCTTTCAATGCACCCTCTATTATAATGTCACGTTGAATGTCAGGTTTCATCCTGATACTCACAAGTAGGCACTTTTGTTTCCATTGTTTTTTCACCCATTTTGTCAAATTGTCTGATGTTTTAACTACAATATTCTGGTTATTATAATTTATGAACCTTTACCACTTTTTAGAATAAAGTAAAAGAAAAGGTAAAAAAAATTAAAGATTTATTATTTTAATAATGTTAAAACTAAACATGTAATTCCATGAAAATTTTATAAAATTATTTCATTGTTAGTACATATAGGCTAAGAAAAATTACATTCTACTGATTTATAAGTATATCACATTATCTTATAATTAATATTAATAATATGCAGCAAGGATTCTGAATGACCTGGTATGAGAGGGGGCACACTGGGAGAGGTGATACAGTCATTACTATATGGGATAACACCAACTCTAGTGGCATCAACTGGTTGGAAATTCTAATTTTTTGCTGTTGTTAATCATTCCTTGGATTAACATCTGAACAAAGGTGACAGTCATCCAACTATGCCCACCCTTCATCACCCTCCATGGACCTCACACCATCAGCCAAAGTGGACAAATCTACCTTGCGGCACACACTATCGATTTTAGAAAAGACAAACTTTGGTGCATGGGGTGAAGTGGAATTACTTGGAATGACTGAGGCCACGTCTTTGTAACTGTCACTAAGAGATTGGGTGGGACCATGCAAAGAAGGTGTGTGAAACACTCATCGAGGGTCAGTTTTACCATTCCAGTGGGGACAAAAGGGTGAGCCGTCTCAGCAGTCAGAGAGAACCAGTCAAGAATCATGCCCCACTTGAATGGGGGGGGGGGGCAGCAGAAACCTGGCATCAAAACCACGCAACAGAGCAGCCCTGAGACCCAGGGTAGCAGAGGAGCGCAGAGACCATAAGGCACAGCCCTGGGCTTCCTGGCCCTCGGTTCAGAGCAGAGGCCCAGGGAGCACAAAGCTAAAAGGTTAAGGACCAGGGAGAGACATAGGGTCTCTTTCTTTCTATTGGAGCCAGAGGAGGTAAGTTGTGGCACCTATGCCAGTGCTAAAACATGAAGTAATAATAGTTATAAATGGAACAGGATATGTCTACTTTTTAGTATTGTCCCATTTAAGAATGGAAATACTTTCTATACTACTGCTTCATAAATTCTCCAGGAAGAAAGAGGTCAGTCCAGTGCCCCACTGTGTCACAGGGCATTCTTCGTCATTGGCACTGCCTGGGAAGGGGTATGGTGGAGAGAGTTCAGATGGAAATCATTTCCACACATTCCTCTAATGCAAATAAAGTCATTGTAGAGTCATCTTCAGAAATGCTAGTGCTCAGGTTTTAATTGTCTCAGAGCTGGCATTGCCATGGCAAGATTTTGGAGAAGCATAAAAGCAGGATCACTTGATTTTGAAACAAATTCCAACACAATTGAAAAGTTGGGCTTCTGCACTGGTTCTTCAAACCCCCAAAGAATTCCAGACAGAGCTCCCACGGAAGGTGCCTTTGTTGGGTGAGGCCAAGTAGCAAGGAATGTCCTTTATAGGCATTTCAATATCAGAGTCCGTTCCAGGCCACCAGACACAGATGTACGCCAATGTCTTCATGTGAACACTTCCCAGATGTGCTAAATGTAGGGTAGCCAAGATAACTAACAGCCACCTTCTGAAATTACAACAAAATATCTCCATAAAAAGACATCTCTGTGGCCAGACAAGTCATATTGAAAGTTGCAAATGACTGAGAGCAGGCCCCACCCCAACTCTGGCCATTGCCTATTGTATTAAATCCAACCTACTGAGAATTAAGAAACTCAGAAATTTATCTATAATACATTGGAAGCATACTGAAAGTTATGAAACCTAGGAAGAGCTAAAAATTATCCGAGTGGCACAGTGAATTAAGTACTGGGCTAGTAACCCAGATTTGGGGGACAGAGATTTGAATGCAGAAGAAAAATGAAGCAGTCAGCTTCGTAAAGATATATTAATGAGGAAACCCCAGGGAACATTTCTAGTCCCGCCTCTAGGGCAGTGGTTCTCAACCTTCCTGATGTTTCAACCCTTTAATACAATTCTTCATGTGGCGATGACGCCCCAGCCCCCCAACCCCCCATAAAATTATTTTATATTACTTCCTAACTGTAATTTTGCTACTGTTATGAATACAGCAACCCTTACAAAAGAGTTGCTCAACTCCCAAAGGGGTCATCACTCACAGGTTAAGAACAACTGTTCTATGAGTCCCACTATGAGTCCGAATTTGGCTGGATGGCAGTGGGTTTCATTTGTTTGGTTTTTCTTATTGTTGTTTGCTTGTTGGAAAAAGGACTGAAGAGTTTGATTTTTGAGAAAGCACAACACTATTCTCCCTGAACAGGAAATAATAACAGCAGTGATAAAGAATATAAGGAAGTGGTATTTGAGAGCCTCATTCCACACTTGTACCCCTCCCCTAGGATAAGTGATGCACAGATAATACATTTTTTTCCATTTTGCCTCACATAATCTAGACATCATCCAAGTTGGACATTGCAACAAGAATCCTAGAAAACTAAATCTGCAGCTAGAATTTCCAAAGACAACGAAAAGCGCAAACTAAAAATACGTAATTTAGTTTCTCCCCTCAAAGACTAGTGATGAGCTTTTAATCAGCCAGGACAAGGTCTTCAACAAAATAGAACTGCGTATGCCTACAGCTGCCACATGGTTTCATTTTAATGTTACACTTTAATATTAACGTAACTGGTGTGGCACTAGCCTCTTGGTTTAATGACAACATGTTTGATTTGCTAGTTTTCCTCATTTGATTTCCGGGGGGTAAAAAGGTACCTTTCTAAGTTCAAATAAATGGTTGCAGTAACTATATCTTAATGGAATTATATTAGGTTCACCATTCCAATCGACTGAATTGTCAGGGAGCTCCTTGGGGAAAAGATGACCAATTCCCTAGAATGGAACTATCGAATGGCTTGAGCAGCTTGGTCTCTGAGTCACAGGAGTGTATAACCCTTTCCCTGGTGCTTTTGCCTACTTTCTTTAGAAGCACAAGCTTCAGTAGCGTTGTTGTTTTAAACATTTACAAGATGCTCTGTAGCGACATGTCACAATCATTGCAATCTTTAAAAAAAATACATGAGAGTTTCAATCATGCTAGTAAATCGCTTAGACAAAGGACAACTGTGGCAATATTAAAAACAGTTATCCACCCACTGCCATAAAAATGAACTTCCAAGCTGAGCCCTGGTGGCGCAGTGGTTGTGTGTGGGATGGCGGCCCACAGGGTTGATGGTTCAAATCCAGCAGCAGCTCTCCAGGAGCAAGGCTGGGCTTCCTACTCCCACCAGGGCAGTGATGCAAAACAAACAAACAAACAAAAAAAATAACTTCCAGGTTCCTTCCTCTGATCCTTTTTCTCTTTAATTCATCACCTCATATACCTAATCCCATATGTAAGATGAGCCAGAGAAGCTCTCATGAGGCCATGGATAAGTGCTTGGCTATTAACCCAAAGGTTGGTAGGTGGAGGCCCTCAGCAGCACCCTGGGACACGAACCTGGCCCTCTGCTTCCATAACGATTACTGCCACAACCCCCCTCGGGGACAGGCCCACTCTGCCCCGTGAGATCTCTGTGAGTCGATGTTAGGTCAATGGTACAAAATAGCCACCACCACATGTCACGAAGCAGAAAAGGGAGTACAAGAAGCAATTCAAAGACATTTTCAACACCTCGAGTTGAGACAGAGGGCATTTTCAAGCATAATCTTCAGACTATCGACTAGAAGCTAGTAACTTCAGGAAATCACTCCCAATATATCAAATATCTCTGTCTCCACACAAACAGGACAGCTTAGAGGATGTGGCTACAGGGCAGGATTGTGCCCCTTAGATGGTAAGAAATAAAGGAAATGACACCGGTTTTCTCTGGGTGTTTCATTAGAGCCTCTCAGTGTCTGCCTTACAGGAGGCATTCCGACTGACAGCAAACGTAAGCTCAAAACCCAGTGCCATCGCGTCGATTCCAACACATAGCGAGCCCCTGGGAAAAAGCAGAAAATGAGCCTGTGGGTTCCCAAGTCCATACAGCTTTACAGGAGCAAGAGAGCCTGAGCGCTGACCCACGGAGCAACTGCTGGTTTCAGACTGCTGCCCTTGAAGTCAGCAGGCCAACGCACAACCACAAGCTCAACACTCTTCTTCCTCAACCATTTTAAATACAGTTTGCTCATGTTCAAGGTAGAGCACTTACATCATCCCTCACCAACGGTGTTTGAGAGTGGATTGATGCTAGTTTAGCTATCTGATTCTGCTTAAGAAACTTCCCTCTGATCTCTAAACCATCACTAGCTTAGAAGACAGCAGAGAAGTAAAAGATGAGCAGACACACTTTCATCAACACCACTTTCTTATTGAAAATGAACCCATCCAACATCACTGGCTCCTAAAATACACTCACATGGCAAAGGTTCAAAACCACTAAAGTTAAGCCCCCAGGTCCCGGGTGCAGAGTATGGAACCCTTCCGGGGTTTCATTTCATTTCAGCAGTTACCGTACTGTCCATGCAAGCATGTGGACATACATCAAGCCCTGCAAAGGAATTTCAAGCGTTGAATTCAAAGCTGGAGTAAAGGCTGGGTCCGCAAAGATGATGCTGTGAGATGTGTAACTCTTTAGGGTGCGGCATGTGCTGACATGTCCCAGGACACACAATAAGAAAAAGCTGGCGTGGGGAGGAGGCAGGAATAAATGAACAAATAACTGATCTGGAAAATAAAACGATGAAGCACGACACCAGGAAAGAGGTTCCTTCTGGACAGTGGAAACTATTTTCCTTGAGGTGCTGAAGTTCTAATCCACAGATGCTGTGACTCCTGTTGAATTTCCTCAAACACTTAGTAAAGACTGATACCACTTGGAACAACTTTGCAAGGTGGGGTTGTGACTGTGATGGGAAGTCAAGGTGATTCTGATTCATGGTGGCCCCGTGTGTTGACAGACAAGCACTGTTGAACTCCTTGTGCACTTTCCTGCTTCTGTGGAGGCTCGTGAGTTCTCAAGAGCAGTGCAATCCATGATCTCAAAGCTGTGACTGATAAGTGTGAATGTTTTCCCATAAGAGAAGAGGAGCCATGTGACTCAGAAGCGCTAGCAAGGGGACAGGTAGTAGGGTATATTTTTCCCCTTCCCCCCGCCTTCTTCCTCTCTCATGTCCTCCCCTGCTACACAGAAACTTCATCCCCTTTGACAAAAATAGAGATCTTTCCTGAAGGGGGAAGGGAAAACTAGTATTTAAAGTGCTTATTAATCAATGCAAATAATTTGACAATAAAAGTATGAAGGAAACAACACCTGAAATACAGACTTAAAATAGTTATAGACTCTCTGGACAAAAGAGACTAAACTTTACATAGCATATCATCAGAGGGATATCTTGACAATGGAACAAGATGACATCGACACACATTTTAGCACATAGGCTGTATTAAAATTATTAAATCTATTAAAATTAGTTGCATTAGAAGGCTACGAATGTTAGTAAAAATTATAATCCTTTGGAGACTTTACATCTCAGTTATACCACTCACTGGCCCCAGGATCTCACTTCACTGTCCTAAGACTAACTTTCCCCATCTGTGGGCAATATCCACATTTCAGGGTTATTTTAAGGCTTAGAAATTATATATGAAGACCCATGGGGTAAAAATTCCTAATAGTGTTTGCTATGATATTAAAAATGTTTAATGAATCCGATTTTGAGCATTAATTTATCCATGAGGCCACCTTTTTTACCACAATAATTTATCCGTTCTCATGAGCCAAACATCATGTTCTATAAGTAAAGCATTATTTCCAAAAATGTTTACAGTAAAAAACTGAGACCATGACTAAGAACCAATGGAAATTAGAATTTCCTTAAATCCTCCTCAGTATCCAGGAACCAAAGCAAATACTATCAAAAGAAAACAAGGGCTTCTGTCAGGGAAGCTTGCAGACACTTGAACAAATTAAAAGAAAAAAGTGCCACATGTCTATTTTACTAAGAGCCTATTTCCAAAAATCTTTGACTAGGCTTATGAATATTGTTTTGAAGATCATTTTGCTTTTGTGTGGCTCGCATCAAAGCAGAGGTACCACTATTCTCTGTATCTAGGACTAGAAGGAGACTCCAAGGCCCTGGCAAAGTGAAACTCTTGTTAATTGACATGCAAAGCACATTTGCAGTTAGGAAAGCACAGCAGTAGGAAGCACACTGTGGTGCTAGGTGTTTGCAATACAAACACAACTATTCACAGGTTTGGGAATCATCCATTGAAGTTAGCTTCTGAAAGAAACATGAACACATTCTCAGACTGCAAAGAAAGCTTAAAATCCTCAATAAGTTCTATTTGTGGTAAACCAACTATTTTGAATTAACAAAGCGAAGAAAAGAAATAGTCATCTCAGTGAACTACAGGTTGCAAATATCTTCCCAAACAAGAAAACAACCAATGAATGAATCAATCTATCTCTCTTTCTCCCTCCTGCTCCAGAATCTTCAGAGGGAGTAGGGGAAGAGGAGGGAAAAAGGGAGGAGGAAAGGAAGGGGAGAGGGGGAGAGAGTATTAGTTTTCTTGGGGTCCTTGCTGGGTAATTACAAGGATCAGCGGTTCAAAGTTACTAGCTACTCCCCTGGAGGAAGATGAGATTATTATCACATTTTTTAAATTAATTTATTTATTTTAGGCATCACTGCCCTCAGGTGGTGGGAGTAGGAGGCCCAGCCTTTGTTCCTGGGAGCCGGAATTGAACCTCCATCCCAGTGGGCCGCAGTCACGCGCACAACCACTACGCCACCGGGGCTCAGCCCTTATTATCACATTTTTGATATCCAATATTCACCACAAGTGGTCTTTTTGACATGATTCATTATCATCTTAAATCATGATGCTATAGTTTTGAGCTATGCTTACAAAGAACATAATACTACAAATAGTGTTGAATTTATTATAAATCAAGTAGTAAAAGTAAATAAGATAGTTAACTAAATGATGTACCGTTTGTAATATTACTCTCTTTGAAAATGCCCCCATTGATAGCCTTTCACATTCACTAGAACCAGTTGTCACATTACTTCTGAATCAAGACGACCTCTTGTGTGTTGGGGTTGAGTCACGCTCCATATGATTTTCAACGACTGATGTTCAGAAATACACTGACAAGTCCTATCAGGACATCTCTGGGTGGAATCAAAGTGCCACCCTACCCACTGGCTACCAAGTATGTGACCTGTGCTCACCAAGAGATTCTTCCTGCCCCTTAGAAAAATAAAATAAAAACATGGGCAGTGACAAGAACTGGCCAAGATGTGGAGAAATGGGAACCCTCACACGTGGCTAATGGAAATGTAAAATGCTACAACCATTTTGGAAGATAGTTTAGCAGATCCTCAAACTCTTAAACAAAGTTACTCTACCACCCCACAATTCTACTCCTCGGAATATAGGCGAGAGAAGTCAAAACCTGTGTTCACTGAAAACTTCGTGCACACAATTCATAACAGCCAAAAGGTACAGACCACCCAAATAACAGTCAATTGATGAATATGTAAGCAAATTGTGGTATAGCTAAAGAGTAGAATATTATTTAATATTAGTGATGAAAAAGAAAAAGGCGGTACAAAAAACACACATAATGTATTATTTTATTTCGATGAAACGTCCAAAGGGACAAATCCACAGATAAAAATGGGAGATGAGGGGTTGCCGAGGCTTGGGAGTGAGACTCTCAGGAGTGACTGCTACTGGGGATAGAGTTACTTGGTGGGGTGAGGAAAATGTTCTCAAATTAGGAAGTAGCCTTGCTTGCAAATCTGTGAATATACGAAAATTTACTTGAAAAGGGTCAATTTTATGGTAAATGAATTATCTTTCAATAAAACTGCTAAAATAAACTCATAAGATTTGCTTCTAAAAACCAGTCTAAATTATTTTAAAGTGCACATCTAAAGGGAAAATATGTCAGTGTCTGGAGTTTTGCTAAGCAGCTAAGGCATTATTGCTACTTGCCACAAAGTTCTTGCATTTAAACACATCTGTACAACAGATGTATTCTAATGGCTCGTGTTTTGGATGTTACATCTGTTAGTAAAATGCAGTGAGTGAGGCTCAAACTGCTAATTAAATATGAAACTGTATGTGTCAATTAGGAGCCAATTCCTTATTAAAACTGCTTAATGTTTAAGGCACAATACATTGAACTAGAATCTACGACTGTTTGGTTTTGACCTGTGTGGGAAGGCGGGCCAGTGCTCCGAATATAGGCTAGACAGTTTCCATGGATACCTCACAGTAATTGAGGTGTAGAAACTAAAAACTATAAACAACTGCATGGAAATTATGTCTCACAAAATATATTAGTTTAAAAGAAACCAAAAAACGAATCTTGAAGAAAGCTATCAGTTTGGTTTTTTTTGAGATATGAAAAAACGTTTTCTCTTTTGGGGGGAGGGAGAACATTTTTTTTTTTTTAGGCATCACTGCCCTGGTGGTGGGAGTAGGAGGCCCAGCCTTTGCTCCTGGGAGCTGGAATTGAACCTCCATCCCAGTGGGCTGCAGTCCCGCGCACAACCACTACGCCACCAGGGCTCAGCCAGAACATTTTTTTAAAGAACAGGTTTCCGATTCCCTTATCCTTCCTATAGAGATACATTGAAAATGTGTCACTCATCATAAAATTTATAGAAAACCTCAAGAATTTCTTAAAGATATTTAGCGTTTCTAGGAATCCAATAGCCGGGCTTTGCATAACATCTGTTCAGGCGTGGTCGGACTCCATGTACAAACCAGAGAGCAAGCTCACCGCCACAGAGTCAATTCCAAAGCACAGCAACCCTCTCGGATGATCTAGACTGCTCCTGTGAGGACACCACCATGTGCGGGAAGTGAGGCTCAAACTGCTAATGAAATATGAAATTGTATGTGTCGATTTTTTATTAAAACTGTTTAGTGTTCAGGGCTGAGCCCCGGTGGTTTAGTGGTTGTGCGCGAGACTGCGGCCCACTGAGACGGAGGTTCAATTCCAGCAGTGGGGCTGGGCTTCCTACTGCCACCACAGGAGAGCAGTGATGCCCCCCCCCAAAAAAAAAAAAACTGTTTTGTGTTCAAGGCACAATAGATTGAACTAGTATCTACGATTGCTTGGTTTTGACCTGCGTGAGTCTTATGGTCTAACAAATATTGTACATAATGTCTTATTAACAGACTGTATTATAGATGTCAATGGACACATGCCCATATATTGAATTATTCCACCTGAATTGAATGAATGTGGCCTCTGAATTCGAATAAGCCTGGTATTTCCAAATCAATAGACATTGTAATTACAAACAGATGACTCCGCCCACCACCCTTTTTCTCCTTCCGAGGAAATAAGACTACACATCTTCCAGGCTTGGTATGAACGTTGCAATGTTATATAACAGCCATTTCAGAATCAAACGCAATTGAGCATGGGAAGAACAAAGGTGACTTCCATGAGGAAAGGAGGTGACCACCCACATCCTTACCTCAGACCCTCAGCAGGTCAGAGAAGGAAGAAGACTGCCGTGGCATTGGCTCGTTCTGTCCCCAAATCGTGTTTGTATATGAGTGAATCCAGACTTACTCTTCAAACTCCACATGCAATCCGAATGTGTGGTCACATCTGACCCACATAATCCAGCATCATGGAAGGACCCGCGTGAGTGAAGGGAAGAATACAAATGATTTGACTGAGGGGGACAAAGGAATCTGCAAATAACCTAATGAAACTAACATTGACTTGTATATCAGGACAATTTCCCAAAGAGCTCATCAGATCCTCTCAACCAACCAACACCTAACGTTGTAGCCAGAGAGCACACTGCACTATTTTGCTGCTATTGTTGTTGCTGTTGTTGTTGTTGTTGTTGGGTACCTGTGTGCACAACAGAATGAAGCATCACCCAAGGGTGTGCCACTCTCACAAGAGTTCCTGTGTTTGCGCCCATTGTTGCAGCCACGTGGCAATACATCTCGAGGGTCTTCATCTCTTTCTCCGCGCCTGTACTTTACCACGCCAGCATTGGTTCTTCCCCAGGGACTGGTCTCTCCTGACAAGGTACTGAAGACGAAGTGTCACTATCCTTGCCTCTAAAGAACATTTTGGCTGTACTTCTTCCAAGACAGACTTCTTTGTCCTTCCGGCAGACCATGGTACTTTCCATATTCTTCACCAGCACCACAATTCAAATGTATCCATTCTTCTTCAGTCTTTCTTAATCAGTCTTCAACTTTCACATGCACACGAACTGAATCGAACTAGCTGTCATCGAGTCAGTGAGAACTCACAGTGACACTGCTGTGGATTTGAGACAGTAAACGTTGATGGGAATTAGAACACCCAGTCTCTCCTGAGAAGATACTGTTGGTTTCGAAATGCTGACAGTGCTAATAACAGCCCAACACTTAACCACTAAGCCACCAGGCCTCCTCTGTTGTATATGAGGCACTTGATAATATCGTGGCTTGGGGTGTGAGTCACCTTAGTCCTCTAAGTAATATCCTTGCTTTTCGAAATAGGTCTGGTGCAGCAGATTTTCCTAATGCAACATATTGTTGGTCTCTTGACTACTGCTTTCATGCACATGAACTGTGGATCCAAGCAGGACAAAATGCTTGTCAGCTATAACTTTCTCTCCATTTATCATGCTGCTAACTGTTGGTCTGGCTGTGAGGATTTCGGTCTTCTTTACATTGAGTTGCAATCTATGCTTAAGACTGCAATCCTGATCTTCATCTGCAAGTGCCTCAAGACCTTCACACTTTCACCTTCACACGTTCACCAAAGGGTCATCTGCATCTCAAAGGTTGTTAATAAGCCTCCAATCTGCATGCTGCTTTCCTTCTCATGTCATCTAATTTCTCTCTTTGCTCAGCATACTGATTGAGGAAGCATGGTACAAGGATAAAAACCACGAAGCACACCTTTTCGGATATTTAAACCATGCCATACTTCCTTTTTCTGTTCTCACAACTGCCTCTTGATCCACGTACAAGTTCTGAATGAGTACAATGAAATGGTCTGGAATCCCCATTCTTCCTAAAGCTATCCATAATCTATTATGATCCACACAATTAATTCTGTTAGCATAGTCAATAAAACAAAAGTAAACCTCTTTCTGTTCTTCTCTGCTTCTTACCAAGATCCATCTGACAGCAGCAACAATATCTCTTGTTCCACATCCTCTTCTCAATCTGGTCTAAACTTCTGGTAGCTCTGGGCCAGTGTACAGCTGCAACTGTAGTTGGATGATCTTGAGGAAAATTACGTGTATGTAATATTAATGATACTGTTGTATAATTTGAATATTCTATTGGGTTACTTTTCTTTGGAACAGGCACAAATATGTATCTCTTCCAGTCGGTTAGGTAAGTAGCAATCTTCTGAATTTCTGGGCATAGATGAACAAGTGCTTTCAATGCTTCATGAGCTTTCTGAAATCTTTCAATTGGTACTACATCAATTCCTGAAACCTTGTTTTTAGCTAATGCGATCAGCACAGCTTGAACTTGTTCTTTCCATACCACATGTTCTTGCTCATATACTACTACCTGAAATGATGGAATGTGGATCAATTCTTACTAGTACAGTGACTCTGTGTATTCTTTTCATCTTCTTTTGATGCTTCCTGCATAGTTCAATATTTTGTCCATAGACTCTTTCAATATTGCAGCTCAAAGCTTGAATATTTTCCTTAGTTCTTCCGATTTAAGATATGCTGAATACATGCTTTCTTTTTAGTTTTCTAACTTTTAGTCATTGCACATTTAATTATAATATTTACTTTTTTGTTCTCCAGATCCCCTTGTAAATATTCTATTCAGCTCTTGGAGGTCATTTCCCCCCACTTGCCTTAGCTCAGTGGTTCCCAACCTTCCTAACTTTGTGACTCTTTAATACAGTTCCTCATATTGTGGAGACCCTCCCCCCACCATAAAATTGTTTTTGTTGCTACTTCATAGCTGTAATGCTGCTACTGTTATGAATCAGGTGATCCCTGTGAAAGGAGCGTTCGACCCCCAAAGGGATTGCAACCCACAGGTTGAGAACTGCTGCCTTAGCTGCTCTACGACTGACAGCAAATTGCAGGGTCTCTTTTAACATCCACTCTGATCTTCTCTTTCTTTCCTGTTTTTAAAGGAGTGTTATTTTTCTTCATGAATGATGTTCTTGATGTCATCCCACAGCTCAGGATGTCTTCTGTCATTAATGTCCGCCGCAGCAAATATGTTCTTGAGATGGTCTCCAAATTCAAGTGGGACACATGCAAAGTTCTATTTTGGCTCTGGTGGAATTGTTTGGATTTTTTTGGTCTTAAATGTAAACTTACATATGGGCAATTCTGGTCTGTTCCACAGTCACCCTGCTGTGATGTTTAGCTGCTGGTGCTGAGCTTCACCATAGTCTCTTCCCTCAGATGTAGCCCATTTGACTTTTATGTATTCCATCTGTACAAGTCCATGTGCACAGTCACCATCTGTGTTGTTGTAAAATGATATCTGGTATGAGCAAGTCATTAGTCTTGCAGAATTCTACCTTGCAATCTACAGCTTCATTTCTATCACTGGGACCATATTTTCTAACTATTGTTCCTCCTCTCCTTCCAAGTTTTGCATTCCAATTGCCAATAATTATCAATGCATCCTGATTGAATTTTTTATAATTTCAGATCAGTGGCAGTCTAGAATTCAATTTCTGCTTTACCAGCCCTAGTGGCTAGAACCCCTGTGGAGAACGGTTATGAGTTGGGCTACAAACTACATGGTTAGCACGGTGAACCCACCAGTGCCTCACAGAAGAAATACAGGCTTTCTGTTCTCATAAAAAGTTATAGTATTGGAAACCAACAGAAACAGTTTTACCCTGTCCTAAATGGTTGCTACAAGTCAGAGTGGACTCGATGGTTATAAGTTTGATTTAGAGATGCTGTAGTGATCGGTGCAAAAATTTGAGTAATAGTTGTATAAATTGGATACCTTCCTATGTAGATAGCTATAATCCTATCACAGACAGCATTGTAATGCAAGATGGGTCTTGAAATATCCTTTTTTTTATGTTACACACAATGCCATTCTTCTTGATTGTGCTATTCCTGGCATAGTATATCCTATGGTTTAAAATGGCTAGAGCCAGTCCATTTCTGCTCACACATACCTAGAATGCCAGTGGTATAAGTGAATTTCATTTTTAATGGCTTCCAATTCTCCTAGATTCATAATTAGTACATGCTAAGTTCCAATGATGAATTAATGTTTTCAGCCATATCCGCTCACATTCCCCCGTGTCCCATCAGCAAATGAAGCTTCCAATGCCTTAACTTTCACAGACTCTGTTGTGAGAAGGCAGCTTTTCCTGATTCGTGTTTTGAATGCCTTCTGACCTGAAGGAACTATCTTCTGGCATAATACCTGACAATATTCTGCTTCTATGCATTAGGCTTTCAGAATCTGACAATGTTTTGATGCTACACATAAGATTTTCAAGCAGCTAAGTCCTCCAAAGTGGGCAGCTGATTCCTTCTTCATAGTCTGTTTTTAGTCTGGAAGCTACATCCCACACTATGCTTTCCCAAATGTTTTGGAAGAATGTGCATTTGTTTTAACTCAATGATAAAATAAAGATATTATTTGAAAAACTAGAAAATGTTCACCAGACGTGTTGGGGACAAGGGATGGTGGAAAGGTTGAGCTGAAAATAATGCTCTGTAAAAACATGGTTATATAAGTACAAGCCTCCAACCAGGATTTGTTGCCAGTTGCCAGCTATCCTGTTCTATTTCATACTCACTAACCTCCCGATTGCCCAAACCTCTTCATGGTTTCTACTTTCTTTTCTCCTCAGCTGAAACCAACTCCTTTCCTGAAGTCCCTTTTGCTTTCATGTGTCATCCTCCCCCCGCCCCCACTCCAAGGTACAAAAGTTCTCTGACAGCAGCAACCCTACCAGAGGAGCACTTGTGTTCCCTTCCCTTGTTTTGTCTTTCCAGAGCTCTGCGGTCTTCACCAACAACTCCTTCCCATCCTGCCCATCTCAACTAATGGACCATTTCCTTGGGAAAGCAGTTTTCTGGGAACCCCTCCCTAACCTAGCAGGCATCTTCCACTTACACATTTTTATAGCACTCTAGACTTCTCCCTAATGCTAAGTAAACAAAGGAAAGAACTGGAGTGGGCCCTGTGCACCTAGTTAGTGTCTGACACCTTAGTGAAACTATAAACTAGGAGGGAGCAGTAGATTATTCATCAGTGCACCTCCAGAGCCCGGCTGGCATTCAGTATTTTCTGTATGTATATACTGTTTCACTTGTTGCTATTGTCACCTGCCACTGCACTGTTATATTCATGATATCCTATTTTTCCCCCATACAGTTCTGAGTCTCAAAAATCACCTTAAAAAAAAAAACATACTGTGAAATAAGTGTTCTTTATCCTATTTTTCCCTCCACTGAACAGAAAACTACGGCTCTCAGCCTAAGCAGAACTGATATATCAACACGTGTGTGACCACGTTTGGAGCATATGTGGGGCCAACATACAAACCACGAGGGGGTGGAAGACTAGAAGGAAGCTCTGACATATCTGCTCTAGCTAAAACTTAACTCTTGAAGGCTAAACAATCATCTTCTATCGCTGTGCTTCAGGCTCACCTGGTTTCTTTAGCTCTGAATCTTTCTGCAACACTCCACTATTCACTACTCTTTTTTTTTTGGGGGGGGGCATCACTGCCCTCTAGCGGGAGGAGGCCCAGCCTTGCTCCTGAAGAGCTGCTGCTGGATTTGAACCGCCAGTCCAATGGGCCGCAGTCCAGCGCACAACCACTACACCACCGGAGCTCAGCCCTCTCACTGCTCTTAGTTAAAAAAAAAAAAAAAAAAAAAAAGCAAAAACATGGTTTTTTGAAGCTGCTGCCATCTAGAACAACCTCCCGGTACTTCTCTGCTTCATCTACTTTTCATGTCATTTCAAACTTCACCTAAATGTGTCCTTTTGTCCTAGCTGTCCTGCATCTAGACAGAAAAAGGAAACAAGGTTTAACTCTCCAACATTTGAGCAGACACTTGCCAGTAAGAAACTGCAGTCCTGCTGCATAGCAGAGTGCTGTGTTTGTGCCCTAGGAGTTTCCTAGATTCGTGAAAGCCATTTTCGTTTTTTTATTTTAAACGTTACTGTTTAAATCAAGAGTGGGGGGCTGAGCCCCGGTGGCGTTACGTGGTTGAGTGAGGGACTGAGGCCCGTGGGTTTGGCGGTTCAAGTCCAGCAGCGGCTCTCAGGAGTAGCGCTGTGTAGCTCCCATGACCACCAGACGGCAGTGATGCCCCCCCAAAAAACAAAACCAAACAAAAATAAATAAGGAGTGGGATTCATTAGACCACATTGCTGTGATGATATTAACATTTTAAACTCTTGAAAATGAAGATAGAGTTAAATGCTTCTAGTTAAACCTAACAAGATTGTTCATTGGTCACCAAGGATTTAAGTCATTGTTAACGATAGCATCAGCTATTGATGTCCCATGACACTCAGTCCCAACTCATTTACTGACCAAAGTTGCCATGTGCCAGGGGCTGGCCAGCTGTCCACCAAATCCTTCCGCTTTCCTTTCTATCAGATGGAGTCATGGCCGTGAGTTCAAGCAATACAGAAGGGAGCAGAGGGACTTCCCCCAGAGTGACCAGGAAGTTGTTCCAGATGACAGAAGTGGCTCAGGCAGCAACTGTGTCCTTTCCTCTTCTGCAGTTTGATGCAGGAGAGCGAGGAAGATGTGAGGTGGCAAGATGGAAGGAAGCTAGGCCTTCAACTGCCCCTGGAAGGAGAGCTGCCTTCCTAGGAACACTCACGTAACCCTTACAATGCTCATTATGCCAACAGCAGCCAATTCCCCTTAGATTCAGCCACCAAGCATTGGGGTTTAAGCTGTTGCATTAGCTTTTGTGACTTTACATCATCCCAGACAGCCGGGGTCTGCCTGCATGGGGGTCCTGCTGGCCCTATCCTGGGCAGCTCCAGCTGTGATTCTTCCTGGGGCATTTTGTCCAGGCTCACCGCAGCCTGGGAAGGGCTGACTCTGACGGAGCTGCCCTGAAAGGTCACCTGAGAGCACAGTTTCACTTGCACCTGTCTTCCCAGGTGTCCCGCACCTCATTTGCTCTTTCTAGAACCATTGCCTTATGTTCCCTCTGCAGTGATTCCTCCAAATACTCACAACACACAAACACACACCCCCCTTTCTTTTCCCTATGGTAGCCCCCGAATGAATCTGGGCTCATAACGACTAATGAGAAATTGAGTCAACCGACTTCACACAGCATTCCTGTCATCTATATCTTCAAACGTTCTCTAGCAGTCCGCTGTGATTCTATCCACCTCGTCATTTGCCCATTTTCATTTGTCTAGAATAGTCTTTGCCTTCTACACTGATGGACTAACAATGAATAAGGCACAACCCTCCACACTTGTGGCCGCCGAGTGGTTTCCGGCTCATAGAAACCCCATCAGGCAGAGGAGACCTGCCCCTTCGGGTTTTCAAGGCTAAGAATCTTTACAGATGCAGAAAGGCTCATCTTTCTCCCTCACAGCAGCTGGTGCTTTCAAACTGCTGCCCTTGGGATTGGCAACACAATGGCTCCTTACAGCTCTGAACTGCCTAGAAATCTGGGGATTAAATATGTACTCCAAGAAGAGTGTGATGCTTCGTACAATGCCGTACACGGGTTTTGCTCTTATTTAATATTATTTCATGAAAGAAATATGAATCTTCATTCAAATATGCTTAAAAGCTTCTAATTAATTTCCATTTTTAGGACAAGAGAGTGACATGAAAGGAGAGAAAACAATGGATGGATGATCCTGGTTGGCATTTGTATCACTTTGCTTCTTGACTTGCAAAGAACGAAGTGACTGTTGCAAAATAAGTATTCCAACAATATCCAGAAAATAATTTATAGAAATGTTTATTACAGTCATGATGTCTCTAGACTAGAAAGAAACTTATAAAAAAGATATACTCTTGCACGGAATCAATCAAATTCTAGTCTAGTGGTGATAATTACTGGAAGGTAAGTTGTTATGTTTTTGTCTGTTTGCTGGTTGCCTTGGCAGGAGCTATTTCCAAATCTGTCTGGAAATATTCATTCGAGCCATCTTGGATGACTTATATAACCAGCTAAGATCACTTGAAAATTGTCAGCTCCACTAACCTGCTACTTATTGGAACCTTGACTTTATTTCATTTCTTTTCTGCCTGCCACTAAAAAGCATAAGCTAAAAGAACATTTTATGGGCTGAGCCCCGGTGGCGTAGTGGTTGTGTGCGGGACTGCGGCCCACTGGGACGGAGGTTCAATTCCAGCAGTGGGGCTGGGCCTCCTACTCCCAGCACCGGAGAGCAGTGATGCTCAAAAAAAAAAAAAAAAAAAAAAAAAGAACATTTTAAAGTTTCACTTTAATTTCCATTCAAGTCCCTTTAAATTTGGTTATCAACAATGATCAAAAGGAGACAAAGAGACAATCAACAGCTGACTTTACATTAATAATTTTAATTTGCTGATTAAACCCTTGATTAATTTGTCAGGAGAAATACCATTATTTTCTGCTTCCTGGATTTATAGGAGAGTATGAAATCAGACTTCAAGAAAACAGAACCTTAGAGTTTTCTCATCAACTGTAAGAATCACACAAATTTGGGCTGAGCCCCCCGTGGTGTAGTGGTTGTGTGCGGGACTGCGGCCCACTGGGATGGAGGTTCAATTCCAGGTCACAGGAGCAAAGGCTGAGCCTCCTACTCCCACCACCAGGGCAGTAATGCCAAAAAAAAAAAAAAGAATCACACAAATTTGGGAGCTCTCTGAAATTTCTCCACAATTTTTCTAAAAAGCTAATGCTTCTGAAACATAAAGCATATATTTTCAAAAAGGGGGATTACACACATAATATGGTAAAAAAAAATAGTCTCCTAATCTCAGCATAGTTACATAATTACAAAAACTTCTACCTCAGTACTCAGTACTGTATTTTATCTTTTCAAAAATAATGAGGGTCGTACAAAGTAGAGTCCATGAGATTTTCTTCTGATTGAACTAATTTGGGCCAGTACTCCCAAGAGAACAGAGATAAGAGAAAAGAATTCAAGAAACAGAAAGCTCTGAGAATAATCAAATCTTTATATAATTTATTATTAAGAAAAATTTGGAGTGAAAATTTATTTTTCAATATCTAAGTAAATCGAGTATTATTTGGGGAAGAATATCAAAAATGAACCCAAATGAGAGAGAAAAATGTACTCTCTTCTTAAATGCTGTAGAGGAAATGATGTAAGAAGTATTCACCCCCAATGCACTGTTTCAGCAACTTTCATAAGGAAATTCTCCCAATTTTTAAGGAAAACATCACTCCAAAGCTATTTAATTATTTTTGAGCAGAGGAAATGGGAAAACTCTCCAAATTCTTTTATTAAACAAGTAATGCAGTAATATTAAAAACCTTACATGTTGATTACTATTTTATTTATATTCCTATTATTTTATTTACAGGAGCCCTGGTGACGTAACAGTCACTCATTGGGATGCAATTTTCATGGTCAGTCGTTATAACCCCCCAGCCAAATCCTGGGTAGAAAGAGGAAACTATCTCCTACCATAAACAGTTAAAGATCTAGAAACCCACCGAGGAACGATGTGGCTGCTTCTTCAGGCCATATGGTTTGGCATCAACTCAATGGCAATGAATAGTATTTTATTTATAAATATTATTGTAGAAATATATGTGTTAGCAAATTTCATGAACAAGAATCCTTTGTTCCAGGAATGCAAACATGGTTCAGTTAGAGTTATTAAGTACTCTATTAATAAAACTAGAATTTTAAAGACCTCTATCACTTATATTAAATAAGACACCAATATGGCCATTTACTATAGTACTGAAGAGTCATTTAAGAAAGTTTGGCATCATTTTATTTTAAAAAAAAGAGTAAACTTTGTAAAGGCTTCTTTAAGATAAGATGTTGTAACCCAAAAGTCAACATCATGCTGAATAGGAAATATTAAAGTCATTCCAAGTAAGTCTGGAATGGGATAGACATACTTATTATTTCCATTAATATTTAACATTGTGCTGAATAACAATTAGCTCAGGGACTAACTTAGAAATAAAAAAAAATGTGTGGAAACTATTAGCAATTGAAGACGATACGGTTTTTATTCTTTGAATAAACAAGAAATCCAAATCAAAAGGAAAAGTAAATCTGAAAAGCTAAAGAGACTTCAGTAGGTCATGGAGGTTTCGGAGAAGGAAGTGCATGTTACGGTCACTCTGAGGTGCCAACCACGTGCACACAGAGTGAGGCACTGTCGGGTCCTGTGCCTCCCTCACGATCACGCCTCTGCCTGAGCACATCTTTGCTGCCACTGTGTCAATCCATCAGCTTCATAAGGCTTCCTTCTTTTTTCACCGAACCTCTACCAAGCACGATATTCTCCAGGGACTGGTCTCTTCTACGATAGGTCAAAAGTACATATTGTACCCACAATCCTTGCCCAAAAGGCATACTTTCTCCAAGATGGATTTGTTTGTCCTTTTAGCGTTGACGGTACTTTCAATATGCCTCTCCAGCACCACAATTCAAATTCATCAGTTCTTATTCAGTCTTCCTTAGTCAATATCCAACTTTCACATCTATATGAGGCACTTGAAAATAACCTGGCTTGAGTCAGATGTACCTTAGTCTTCAATAATTGCTTTTCAATAATCTAAAGAGTATTGTGCAGATTTACCTAATGCAACTCGAATTTTAATCTTTTTCATTCTCTTTTTTTTTTTTTGGTAAATCATTTTTTGGGGGGCTCTTACAGCTCTTATAACATTCCATACATCAATTATATCAAGCATATTTGTATATGTTGCCATCGTTTCCAAAACAGTTTCTACTTGAGCTCTTGATATAAGCTCCTCTTTATTCCCCTTCCTCCCCCACTTTCCCACCCTCCTGTACCCTTGATCAATTATATATTGTTATTGTTAATTTGTATCTTACACTTTCCATTGTCTCCCTGCGTTAGTCCAGGTAGACTAGAGAAACAAATTCACAAGCACACATATGTGTATAAGAAAGAGATCTATATACAAAATCAATTGAACATTGAGAAAACATCCCAGCCCAGTCCAGTCCAAAGTCATAAGACAAATATTAGCACAAGTGTCCAATATCAATCTATAAAGTCCTCTTCAGATTCACGAAGCACATGCAACGACACCAGGGCAATCACAGACCAGTGGGTGCAGAGTCTTGTGTATCCAGTGGTGGTAGAAGCATCTCAGCACTGGCTCTATGTGACTTTTCCAGCTTCAAAGGTGTAGCCCATGTAGGTTCTCCTCCGGGATGTTTCACAGGGAATCCACCTTGTGTCTTGTCAGAAGAGTGTCTACAATGGACTAAGCAGTGAGTCACTCACCTCCAAGGGGGAAATATGGCCAGATTTCCCAGAATTCTCAAGAGAAAGTCATGCCCACATTGAGGTCTCATTGGCTATCTCCAGATTGACAGGTTAGACTCCACCCTTATACTCTTAATCCTCAAATTGACACCAGATTAGGTGACTGCCACACTCCCTTCACCCACATTTCTGCTATTCATCCCCTTCAAGGGTGCACTATATTTCCAATCTTGTGATGGACTCACTCTTTCTCACCCTTACCCCTCCCTGACCAACCCCCTACCCTCATGATATTGCTATTCCCCTTACTGTTTCTGAGGGGTTTATCTCTCTTGAATGCCATGTGTTGAGAGCTCTATCTGTCCACTGTGTGTTCTACTCTCTAGTCAGATTTGTAAAGTAAAACTGGGTCCTGGTTGTGGTGGGGAGAAAGTATTCAGGAAATAGAGGAATGATGTGTGATTTGTCAGTGCTATACTACACCTTATTTGAATTATCCCTTTCTTATACCAATTTTAGGGGGTGGCGGAGAAGTAGCCAATTATCTACAGATGGCCTTTGAGTCTTCATGCCAAACCCCTTCTTTTGCATTGATATAGTTGCTTTATTGGATCTTTTGATACCTGATGCTAGATTTCACCAATACCTCATGATCACACAGGCTGATGTGCTTCTTCCATGTGGGTTTCCTTGCTTCCCTACTAGATAGTTGCTTGCTTGACTTCAAGTCATTAAGAGCCCAGCTGCTCCGCTTTTTGATAGCCAGGCACCATCCACTCTCTGCACATTTACTTATGCACCCATTTTGTCTTCAAGGACCTTATTGGGGAGGTGAGTATCAAAGAGTTACAGATTATCAGAATGCAGTGTTCTTGTGTTAAGGGAGGCCTTAAGTAGAGGTCCAAAGTCTGCCTACTATCTTAGTACTTAGCATATATGTACATTGGCTTTTATCCCTTTTATTATAAATCAATATATTTACATATATACATACCTCTATAGCTTTTGCCTGCTATTTTTCCCCTCTGTTTCCTTTCACTTTTCCCCTATCCCACTATTATGTTTACCCTCCTTCTTGCTCTCAGTGTTTTCTCTCGGATACATTGCACATGATCAAGCCCCACCCGGCACTAACTGCCCTCCTCGCCATCAATTTTAAATCTCTTGCTGTTTTTTTATCTATGGGTTTGTTGGCTCCCCACTCTCTCTCCCTGCCCCCTCCTCTCCAACGTCTCTCTGAAACCACCAATCCTGTTGTTTTCTCTCAGGATTGTTTTTCCTGCCTTTCTTATATAGACATAGGAAGAAAGACAAAAAAAACAAAACATAGTAAGACAAACAAAACAAAACAGAATGAGAGAGAGAGAGAGAAACCCTCAACACTCTCACTTCTAAAGAGCATCCTAAATGAACTTTTTCCAAACTAACTTGTTGTTCCTTTGGAAGTCCACTGTAGCTTTGATATTCTTCATCAGCACCACATTTCAAATTCATCAAGTCTTCTTTGATTTTCCTTATTCCAGGTCTAACTTTCACAAGTGTATACTGCAAGTGAAAAGACTATGGCTTGCCTCAGGCACTCTTTCGCCCTCAAAGTGACATCCTTACTCATCAACATTGTCAGAAGTTTGTGCCGCAGATTTGCCCAGTACAATATGTCATTTGAGTGCATGATGGTAGCTTCCGTGAGCATTGACTGCAAGTCCAATCCTAGTGATAACCGTGACAATTTCAACTCTTTTGCTATTTATCATGTCTATTGGTACAATTGTGAGCAGCTGGGTTTTTTCTTTATACCAAGTTTGATGCAAATTAAAGGCTGCAGTCTTTGATTTTCCTGGGGAAAATGCTTCACGTCCTGCTTGCTTTCAGCAAGTGAGGCCAAGTCGGCTGCATAGTGTCAATTCTAAATAAGCCCTCCGGAATCTTGGTGATGTGCTCTTCCTGATCTTGTATCTTTCCTGATGATGTATCCGAACTAAGCAGGATGGAGTCTCAGCAGGCTCCCTTCTAAGAAGCATACTGTCTGTGTTTCTCCTAAGACTGACTGGCATGTTTCTTCTGGCAGTCATGGGTACATGGACTAGTCCATCATCACATTAGTATGGTCTAGCGCCCTCAAGTCAATCCCAACGCATAGTGATCTTATTGAACCATCCCATAGAGTTTCCAAGGCTGCAAATCTTTATGAAAGAAGAAGGCTACATCTTGTTGCCGCAAAGTTGCTGATGGGGTCAAACTGCCACCTTTCAGTTAGCAGCCAAGCACTTAACCAATGGGTTACTAAGGCTCCTGGAGCATTAGTGTACCCCCAATCAAGCCTGTTGACCACGATTCTAGTCTGACTCCTGACGACTCTATAGTATAAGGCAGACATGCCCCACAGGATTTCAAATGCTGTCATCTTTAATAAAGCACAGAAACCCCACTTTCTCCCATGAGCTACTGGTGTGTAAGAGCTGCCAGCCTTTCACGTAGCAGTAACATGCTTAATCACTAGTGCTCCCTATCAACAGAATACCAAATGACAAACTCAACCCGCTGACACTCAACCTAAAAACGAACCCTAAGGCCACTGCTGTGGAGCTTGTTCCTACTCATGGAGATGCTACAGGGCAGCGCAGAACTGCTCCATCAAGTTTCTGAGGCCCTTGAATGGTCACAGAAGTAGAGCACCATCTCTTTCTCCTAGGAAGTCGCTGGTTAGCCACTGACTGCTTGGTTTGCAGCTGTCTGCTTTACCCGCTGAGGGCTCCGCCGTCAATGCTGCAGAGTCAATCAAATCAATGCTGCAGAGTCAATTCGAGTGGGTTCCTGGCTGGGCGACTAAGCACAAGGTGAGTGGTTGCTTCCCTGAACTG
>PVJH01004564.1:33186-123734 GCA_004026705.1 Nesogale talazaci
TCCCCCCCCCCCCCCCCCATAGAGAGGCTTAATGCCAGCGCTAACTTTGCAGACTGAAGCACCACATGTTTGAGGCAACCCAACAGTTCACCCCTTGAGATCTGTTTGGAGCCTTGGTCCGGTCACCCCCAAAGATTATGAGCTGGGAGGCTCGTTATACCCCTCGATACAGCAGTTCTCCTTAGATTCAGAGAGACAAAATTTTGAAAAAAAAATTAAATGAATAGGAAATTATATGTTCACATTAAATATCATACATAACAGTGTATTAAAATTAAAAATTGACCAAAAAATTCTTAATTGGTGAAAATCTGGAGTTCAATAGGAAGATGTTAGAAAACAACTCGCTCATGAATAGAAGCTTGCAGTAAACTTAGTACTTAAAGTTTTCCAAGGATCAGTAGAAAATAAAAATGCAGGAAAATACAATGATTCTAGTTACGTGGCAGTTCAAGATGACTTTCCTAACATTACAAAAGAACTGTACACCTAATCCCTCATGATTTAAGAAAATGGAAGTGTTCTGGGTGACATTTCCCCACCTTTGGTTCCAACTCAATGTCCAAACAACAAACAGACATCCAGTTCTCAGTGGGACTTTTGGTGGGAAGGTCAAACCTATACCACTGATGGTGGTTGTTTTCTAACATTCATATCCCTCAATTTGTTTCCAAGTTCTTGACTTCCCAATATTTTCCAGGCCCCTCCCCTACTCCAAATCTCCCTTTAGAAACAGGTACCAAGTGTCAGAGGATTAATATCAGGTGGTTCCAGTTGCTTAAATGGATCACTTCTGATATCACAAAGAAAGTAAAACTGTTCAATATAAAAAGGCCATCTAAATTCACATCTTCAGATTCTCTCATCTCTCCAGATAATCACTAGAGCAATTTCTCTGTCCTCACAAACAAATCAACAGATATCACACAAATGCACACAGCTGAAGGGATTTTGTGAAAAATGGAATTAAAAGATACTGGAAAATTTCCACAAATTTCTGGAAGTCCCCTTGTATTGCCAACCTATAAACTGATTCCAAAAATTCCAATTTCTTTGTCCTCACAAACACATCAAGAGATATCACACAAATGCACACACCTGAAGGGATTTTGTGAAAAAAATGGAATTAAAAGATACTGGAAAATTTTCCACAAACTTCTGGAAGCCCCCTTGTATTGCCAACCTATAAATTGATTCCAAAAATCAGTGAGAAAATCAATTAAAAAGACTAAGGCTCTACTGCAAAGTTTCTGTCGGAAACTAGTTTATCTTTAGTTGTAAGGATTACCCCTCCCACTTGTGTCATACCATTATTTATATTCATCCAGATTATATAATGCTTAAGCTTGGTCTTTCAGTGGCATGGTACACACACACACATCATGTATAAATATCCTTGCTGGAATTACAACGGCCATTTATCAACCTATATGCAGCTAATCAACCTATTTGCTTTCCAGTGTGGAGCAGTAACAGCTTATCTCATGCCGGCTCACGGATCGTTCAAAGCAATCTAATTGAATTTCAGGGCCAAGAGCCTTGCCCAGCACGTGATGCCTCCCCAGGGGCGCAAATTGCCAGACGCTGCAGGCATGACAGAATCACATGCTGTTGCTGGGAGAGGACACTCTCTCTCAGCCGCATGGTAGCTTGGCAGGCTGTGCCCCCCTCCAGTATTGCCCTGCAAACTTTAATCTGCATAGAGGGCTCACATGCGCTGTCATGTGTCTCAAGACATTCATGCGACAAGTGCAATGGGATCATTTCCCTACCAGTAGGAAGAGTTCATGGAAACCAGTTATAACACAGAGGCTTCTAAGCAAACAAGAAAGCAAATATCATCTATTCCACTTCTACAATGGCTAAGGGCTTATGACATAATCTGGCTTATGGCATTATCTTCATGCACTGAAGCAAATGTATGAAGACACAACATACATAAAAGCCCTGAATGAGGCATTTCTGAATATGAACAAGAGCTATTACAAAGGCCATTTTCATATACTCATTGGGTTTGTTTTCAGCAACCAAATAGATTAGGCACAACTAGGAAAGTTTAAATATATCTAGTTTTTCAGCAGTGTTACTACATGAGAAGACTTTAAAGAATGACAAAATGGAATGGAAAGACAAAATTTCCCACGAACTTTATGCAGTCCCTTTGAATTAATAAACAGTGATGGATGAATTACACCTATTATTTGATTTCATTTGTTATTTATCCCATCATTTTGCTAAGGTTATGCCCTAACATAAAAATCTCTTAAAGATGGATAGTAAAATAGGATGTATCATAAACCTTTACCCATTTACCAATTATATTTGGGGGGTTGTTTATTTGTAATATTTCTGTATATAAGATACTACACCTATGAAAATGGAAATGTGGGTATATTTTTATTTTTAAATCCAAGAGATGAGTTTACTCTATACCAGTGCTGTCCAGCAGAACTTTCTGTGCTGATGGAAATGAGCTTCTCTCTGCTGGTAAACACAGTAGTCAGTCACATGAGCGCGTTCAGTCTGAGAAATGTGGGTAGTCTGAGAGCTAGAAAGAGGAATTTTCCTTGTACCAGGTCTGGTGGCCTAGTGAGTTATATATTGCACTGCTAACTGCAACGTCAGCAATTTGAACGCACCAGCGGTTCCTCAGAAGAAAGATCTACGGTCTCGGAAACTCTCCCTAGGGCCACTTGAGTCAGAATTGAGTTGAAAGTCGTGGGTTTCATTTTAATTCACTTCAATTTGAATAGTCCCACGTGGCGAGTGGCCACTATAGGAATGGTAGAAACTGCAGTTCTGTACTATCCCAAACACCACACCAAACTCCTTGCCGTGACTGCTGCTGCTGATGGGACTAGAGAGCCTAGGCTTCCGCCCAGGGAGCTGCTGGATGTTTCCAACCACTTACTCAGCAGCCCACAGCCCGACCCAATCTTTGGCTTCAGGAATTTCTTTAAAATACTGGTTTTGTTCTGATTTTTCATAGCAATCAGTAAATGCACATTTCTAAATGTTTTGGGTTTTTTTTTAAATGGTGGGGATTTTGATTGCTTGAGGTTAGAAACTATATCATGATAGTTAGACTACCTGGTCAGCTCTGCAGATCTCATCACTGTGTAGGTCCGGGGAAGTTCACCCAAGTCAATACATTCCAAAAAAATTTTTTTTCTGGAAGTGGTGGTGACTTATGTGAGTAAATCATAAATCTTGTTCACTATACATTTGCTAGGGTGAAAATAGCTGTGATGGTGGAATGCACCGACTGCTCCACAGAACCAAAATGAGGCATTTTGCTCCCATAAGGATTTACTCAGTCTACGAAACCCACAGGGCCTCCTTGGGGTGACTTGTGTGTGGGAATCGACATGCGGGCGGCGAGAATGAGGTCCCAGAGAGATCCGCGGGAAGACACGAGATCATGCAAAAGCAACTGCAATGACATGCCAGGGGGAACTGACAGAAATTCAAGTCTAATTCAGAAGAGAACATGGAACAAAGGATATGATAGCTGGTGTCACGTGGGTCTTGGCTGAAAGGGGAGAATATCAGAAAAATGTTGATTTTCATATCAGTGGAAGCCATTGCACTGTGTGGATCATAACAAGCTATGGGTAACATTTCAGAGAATGGCAATTCCAGATCACTTCACTGTTTTCATGCAGAAGCTGCACTGAGATGAAGAAGCAGTGATTTGACTCAAACAAGCAAGCCGATAGGACAACAGAATTGTATGTGAATGGATATACTGGATTGTGTAAGACATGGGGAAAAAAAAACACACCAACCCAACGACTAGAACTATAGGATAAAATAAGGGTTCCTGGGGAGCTGGGGGTGGTGGTGGTTAAAGGAGAGCTGATATCAGGGAGTTCAAGAAGAAAGAAAATATTTTAAAACTGATTGTGGAGGTAATTGTACCATAGTGCTTGCTGTGATTTAACTATGCATTGTTATGATATCTGTAAGAGCTCACAATAAGTAAAACAAAATGAATAAAGTAAAATCAGAAAAGGTGGGTGTCAGGGTTGCATCCTTCCACCAAATGTATCAATTCTATATGCTGATCAAGTAATCCGCGAAGCTAGGCTGGATGAAGAAGAGCACAGCATCAGGGCTTGCAGGGAAACTCACTAACAACCTGGGTCCTGGGCACACACATGACACGACCTTCCCTGCTGAGGGCAAGGAGGGCTGGAAGCACTTGTTGAAGATCAAGGATTTTCAGCCTCCAGGGTGGATCACACATTCAACATCAATTAAAAACCAAAATTTTCATATCTGAACAAATAAGTAGCATGTTGACAGAGAAGAGATACACATTGTCAAAGATTTCATTTTACTTGAATGTACAAGCCATGCATATGGATTTCTTGACAGTCATCAAGAAATCAAGAAATGGTACGTTTGACAAATCTGCTGCATCCGATCCAAGGCATGATCGTTTGAGTCACCTCATATGCATATAAAACATGAACACTGATGAAGAATGGAAGAACTGATTCCTCTGAATAAGTGTTGGCAAAGATTATTGAGTCAACCACAGGCTGAAAGAACATCAACGGAGAAAACCTGCCTTGAAGTACATACAATCAGAATGTGCCTCTGTTGCACACACATGATAATCAGGAGGGGTAACTGATGCCTGCTACAGAAGAAGACCAGTGAAGAAGATCTCTGATGAGATGAGGACAGTGGGGCTGTAAGAATGGACTCAAACACAGAAACAATTGATGAGGTTGATCCTGAGATGTCGTTGTATTCCAGCTCTTCTTCATTGCAGAAACGCTTCTATCATGCAGAGAACAAAAATACTACACTGACTTTTGAGATGTTCAGGATCTCAAACTGTTCCATGACCTGAAATTTCTTTGATGCTTAGTATACTGGAACTGAAAATTTGAAATGATCCTTTTAGACCATCACCTTTATAATTCTAAAAATAGAAGAACAAGGTCTTCCGTGAAGGTAATTTCCAGGTACGTCCTTTTGGATTTCCTTTTATTGCTTATGCCTAACTTGTCAAGTCTATGTTCATGAAGAAACAAAAAGTTTTATTACTTAAACTACACATGTGATTAAGAACAAAGCAAAATGAAAATATGGGTCTGGGTTGTCATGAGACTTAGAAACACAGTCTCACCTGGTTCACGTTACACTACACAAATATCAAACTGTATTATGTGAGATTGCAATTATTGTCAGAGATGTCAATCTTCCATGCTTTGAGCTAAAGAAAGACAAGGATCTATCACCTAATCTGAAATGACACATATAAACCAAAAGTAAATGAAAACAGAGGAAGAGGCTCATTCAACAGTCGGTGGGAGGGACTTCATAAAATTGGAAAGAATTGAGTTTGCCAAACATTTTATTTCAAAATACAAATTAAGATAGATACATTTTGGTTCAAGTAGGAAAAATGTTTTTGCTTAATTATTTATTTTTATTTTTTTTAAGGCATCACTGACCTGGTGGTTGGAGTAGGAGGCCCAGCCTTTGCTCTTGTGAGCAGGAAATTGCACCTCCATCCCAGTGGGCCGCAGTCCTGCGCACAACCACTACACCACCGGGGCTGAGCCCTTAATTATTTAATCAAATGAAGAATAAGAAAGAGAAAGCAAAGTATACAAGCTATTTTTCTGATGCAAATCTGCATTTCTATTCTCACCAAATATTATCAAAATATTGTATTATCACTAGAGCTTGAGCTAGGCAGTCTTTTTCTGTTGAATAAAACTACCACTAATGAGCAGAATTCTTAGTAAGTGACTGAGGTTGCAAGTCACCAGAATTAGAAAAGGCTTCTCTGATTCTATTCGACTTGAGTACGTCTCATTATGATAGGAGAAATAAAACGGTAGCTAGAACAATATAAAGTATTTTTTTTAATCTAATTTGAAGCTCTGAGTTTAGAAGACTCCTTGAGGGGTGACTCCTTTGTGAGGTGGTGACACCCACTGATAAGCTAAGGTACTGCAGCCCAGCTCTAGAGGCTCTGTCCGTGTGCCATCTCAGGCAAAAGGAAACAAGAGGAAAAAGCAAAAGACTGCAATGCAAAATATGAGACTATGCGGAGAGTACGGGCTTGAAAGGCAGGAATGGCAAAGGAGAGATAATCTCATGTCTCTAACGATTTTCGTATTCCTAGTGCTTCCCAAAGTCTAGGTCATCATGTCCTTTATTCCTTAAAAAAATACCTTTGGACCCTTCAGATTTAAGGATTTATAACACACATTAAAAGTCCATACTTTATAAATCATCAAGGGTTCATGAAGGAGGGGGGAGCAGGGACAGAAGGGAAATATGGGGTCGCTAATACCAAAGGCTTACGTAGAAAGAAAATGTTTTGAGAATGATGATGGCAACTAATGTACAAACGTGCCTTACATACAATGGATGTATGTATTGATTATGATGAGAGTTTGATGAGTCCCCAATAAAATGACTTTTTTAAGTCCATCCTTTAAAAATGAAACAGCCTCAGAAACACATTTCAGAAGCTCTCTCATGACTACAATCCCTTCCCACCTGATTTCTCTGCGTACTTCATGTCTTCCCAATGGCAGTACAGCAGGATTAACTTTCTAGCCACTCACAAATCAAAAATCTGCCTTCAGTAGCTTCAGGTTCACTGACTGCAAGGTAAATTCAATTCCCACAGCCTTTACTTGAAGACTTCTGTGTTAGTCTGGGTAGACTAGAGGAACAAATGTTATAGACACACATATAGATATAAGGAAAAGGTTTATATACAAGAGGAACAGGACATTGAGCCCAGTCCAATACAAAGTCATAAGTCCGATATTAGCCCATATGCCTGAAATCAGTCTATAAAGTCTCCTTCTGACTCACGAAGTCACAGGTCAGTGGGTGCAGAATCCCTGCACTGGCAGGGGTCTCCACATGGCTCCTCGCTTCCAGGGCTCAGGGTCCATCAACAGCAGAAGCAACTCATCGCTGGCAGAGGTCTCCATGTGGCCGACTCAGCTTCAGAGGTCTGGCTCCATCAGGGCAAAGCCGTGTGGTCTCTCCACCGATTCCTCCAGCTTCTCAGATGCTGCCATCTTGTCTTGTCCGTGATTCATCGTCTCTGAAACTAACTCCCAACCACTGGGGAAGACAGCTTCTCATCTTCACAAGGGAAATATCTCGAGATTTCCCAGAAGTCTCAGGAGAAAGCCATGCCCACATAGAGGCCTCATTGGCTACTCAATGGCTACCTCCAGATTAACAGGAGATACATTTCAATCATACATTTCAGTCATAAAATTAAAATAAGCACATGACTACCACAACTTCTTATAAGCTGTTTTTTTTTCTATGCCAGTACTATTGAAACAAAATGTTGCACCATCCAAACAGGATTCCTCCCAATAAGAACTCTGCTCTGAATAATTTATTTGCAAACTGATGTCTTTGGTCTTCTAATTGTAAGGCCAGCTGTTCTGTGGGGAACAGATGAGGCTTTCTGCTCTCAAAAAGGTCTGCAGCCTTGGAAACCCACATGGACAGTCCTACTCTGTTCTAGAAGGCACTATCAGTAGAAATCAACTTGCTGACAGTGTGAGTTTGGTTTGGATTTGTTTGACCCATCCCATCAAGACATACTTTTTAACTTCTGTTATCAATCGCTTGTTCCCTTCTTTCAGTCACTATAGCCTGGGCCCCAGGCTCCTACTTCCAACACAGGCCACTACTGCCAATGTGCCCGATAGGTTGACTCAATACACTGGTCCTATTCTCTAGGAGTCGACACACTTTCCTTTCACTTTTGTGATCACTCTCACCAAACTTAAACTGGTCTTTTAATTCTTCTCTGTTGATATAAACTATGTTATTGATTCATTTTATAAAACTTCCTTGAGTACTTCAAGTCACTCAACACGGGAGGTAGTGATGAATATAAAAGACACAGGTTTTGCCCTCATAGAGTTACAGGTCTATTGGAGGAGACAAATTATTAAAAAGCAGGGAATGAAACTAAAAGTTTGCATCATCTGAAAAGTATGATAAAGAACAATAGAATACTAGACAATGTGGAAAAACTACTGACAGATTTGTCAAAGAAAAAAAGCAAATGTCTGAACTGAGAATATGATATCTGACTTGAGACTTAAAGGATGAAAAGAGTCTGAAAAATTATAAGAGGAATAGCAACAGAGCATCAAAGAGCCAGTGAACTGGACTGGCAGGGTGATTTCTCTCTCCTGGGAGAGTCTTAATAAAATTTCTCTATTCAACCCCCCCCCCCACACACACACACAAAAGAGAAAAAAGCAATATAGGCAAAAGGAACAGGGAGGAACTTTCTCCCTAGTGTTTTTTAATGTTGATGGAGATTTTTCCCTACTTATGAAGTATCCATATTTTTGTCTTTATAGTACTATGATTTTAGCCTTAACACCTTAGTGTGATTTTTTTTTCTTGCTTTCTGTTGCGTTTCCCAGCTGTGAAGCACAGGAGGAATGGATGCATAATTATAACAACTGATACAAGGGGATACTGGGGATACAGGAGCCAGGGATGAGTGATAGAGAGGTAAAGGGGATTTGGGGAGTCAATAATGAAGGCAGTGAGGGAGAGGGAACACTAAAACTGATTGTGATTGTACAACTAATTTTAAAGGTGATTTAACCATGGGGGGATGGGGATGCTCTAAGATTGATATGGTGGTGACTGTACAAGCCCCTTGCTGTGATTGGAAGATTAAACTATTGGATCATATGAGATGTAAATTATGTGCCAGCAAAACTGTTGGAAAAATAAAATAATGATAATTAAGACCTAAAAATAAATAAATAAAATTGATAGCAATACCAGGGAGGGAAAAAAGAAGGAAGGAATCTGATCAAGTCCAAAGGGTATGAAGAACTGAGATCAGGTGACAAGGTTTTAACTGTTCAAGTCAGATTTATGTTTTTAACCTATCATAGGTAGTATCTATCTCTTCAGTAGTCTCTGATTCAGTAGCAAATAAATTATTCAGAGCAGAGTTCTTATTGGGAGGAATCCTGTTTGGATGGTGCAACATTTTGTTTCAATAGTACTGGCATAGAAAAAAAAAACAGCTTATAAGAACTTGTGGTAGTCATGTGCTTATTTTAATTTTATGACTGAAATGTATGATTGAAATGTATCTCCTGTTAATCTGGAGATAGCCATTGAGTAGCCAATGAGGCCTCAATTATGGTTGGAAGGAAATCACTCAAGGCTTTCCTCCAGTGTTGACCCTGCAAATGCATTTTGGGTTTCCACTATCATTTATTTCATAGCACACCAGAATCTCACGATACTATTCCCTCCTTTAGATTTGGATCATGTCATTTGTAATCCTTGAGTCACAGATATTGGTGTGCTTCATCCATGTGGTCCCAGTTGATGTCTCACGTAGATGGCTGCTTGTTGGAAAGAAGCCTTTAAGACCCCCAAATGCTATTCTATTTGACAGTCAGGCACCATATAATTTCTTCACCACACTTTGTTATAGTACCCATGTCTTTTATGTTTCCTTCATGGGGATACGTATTGAGCAGGAATATGTTGTAAGACCTAATTGCTCATAGATTGGAACTAGGATTAACTTTGAGGCCAAATTTATTTCCTGAATCTTTAAGTTTTTATCTGCCACTAGTGCACTTTAGTGACATTCTTAAAAATAAAGACAGAATGTTATTAATCATCTCTCTGGAGCATAAGGATCTTCTGTTTATATTGTCATCAATAAGTTCATGGTACTAATTTCAAAACACTATTGAGAAAGGAAGATTGAACAAGGCTTTAACAGGATCATGACATTATCTGATAGGTGATTTATACCTCTGCTGCTACAAAAAAAAATGGATTCAAGTCTATTTAAAAAAAACTGGGAGCAAAAAAAAAAGGAGTTAGGTGATCATAAAATAATCCAGATTGAAGAAGATTATTTATTAAATGAAGATTGCAGGATGAGAGGAGAAAACAGGCAGGGTCATATAGAAGACAGGCAGACTTGTGAATTTGATAGACATCAATAAAATCAATGGGACTTAATGATGCATTGGTTGCATGAGATGAGAGAGAAAAAGAAACCAAGAATGACACATAAAGTTCTGGCTAGTAGGTGATGAGGCTGCTCACTAATAAAAAAGAATTTTTTTTAAATGCAAGAGGAGATAAGGAACCAATGACCCCATCCTGGGGGTATTCAAGGCCCATCTCAACTTCTATCACATTCATAAAATGTCCAATGTCATTGCTGTCAAGTGCCATTGAATCAGTCTCACCTCAGATTGACAACTGCCCAGTCCTGGGCCATCCTCACAATCGGCTCTTCTGTTTGAGTCCACGGTGAAACTGCTGCTTAAACCCATCCTGTTGCGGAGCTTCAAATTTCTCACTGCCCCTTCTCTAGCCAGATAACATGCCCAAAGTCTGTGAAACAAAGTCTCCCTAACTGTGCTCTAAGGAGCATTCTAGCTGTACCTAAGACAGGTCTGTTGGCCCTTCTAGCAATCCATGGTTCTTTCAATATTCCTTGCCAACAGCACCATTCAAATACATTGCATCGATTCTTCTCCAGTCTTCCATTTTCAACATCTAACTTTCACATGAACAGGAGGTGGTTAAAATACTCAATAAGTCATTTATTGCAACATTACTCAACCTTAAGGGAGAGGCTTGACTGAAATAATTCCTCAAACCCTTTAACATTTACTAAAAATAACTGTAACTTGTAAAAAAATGAAATGTGTTATATTTCTTATATTCAAGTTCATCAGAAATAAAATGCCAGTTAAAACGCAGTTTTCCTTTTTGAGGTTATTATAATCTGGACTCAAAGCATCATGAAAAGGAGACATGATTTGTTTGGGGGGTGGGAGGTGGCTTAAATTCATTGCCTGAAGTCTGTGGATTTGTTTCTAGAAACCTGGCAGGAAGGGGAATAATTTCACAGATAAATAATCTGGGACCAAACCACCCCCGTTTGCTGTGCTGAGCACTGAGAAGACTAAGATAAGCTAGACTCTTCCCCTGCACAATAAATGGTTGCACCGGGCTCCATTCTTCTAGGTGCTCGGGTCAAAATCCTTGGATTCATTTTTTTTAAAACTCTTCTTTCTTAGCTCTCCATTCAGTCCATCCTAAATCTGTCCATTAAAATGCCATTCTGTATCCACAATGCCTACGACTTTTCATCACCCCTCTTCTAAGCCCTCTTTATTTCCCACATGGATTCCTGCATCACCTCTCAAACTCTCCTCGTTTATGCTCTTATCCTCTCAAGAGCACTCAATGGAGCAGACACAACGAACCTGCTAACTCAAAAATCAGACTTAACTTACTCCGACATCAAAAGCTTTCAATGTATGTCTGGCTAATTCAAAGGAGATAAAGAGTCTTTACATATCCTCCGAAGCCCCACATGATCCAGCTGCTCTCTGACGTTCTTAGCTCCTGGCCCACACATCTGCTCACGATTCTTCTTTGGCCATGCTTGCATCCCCGCTGCTTCGCAATGCAGAGTACATTCCCACTGCTGGTCATAGCATTGGTGATTTTCTATGCTCAGGCTGCTGTGGTTCCAGATATCCATCCAGTCCATCGCCCTCCGGTCATTGTCAAATATTATCAGGTCAGAAAGATCTTCCCGAAACAACTCTTATAAAATACCCCCATCAGTCTTAAAGACTTGAAGTTAAACAAGCAGCCATCTAACAGAGAGGCAACAAAGCTCATATGGAAGAAGCACATCAGCCTGTGTGATCATGAGGTGTCAACAGAATCAGGTATCAAAAGATCCCAAACAAATAAATATATCAATGCGAACAAGGGGGGGGGGGTCCGAGTGGAAACCCAAAGCTCATGTGTAGACAGTTAGACATTCCCCTCCCAGAAGGGTCACAAAGAAGGGGTGATTCAATCAGGGTGCAGTATATCACTAGAGAAACACACACCACTCCTGTAGTTCCTGAATGCATCCTTCTCTATCCCACCCTTCCCTTCCCATTATCAGGACCCCATTCTACTTTACAAATCTAGCTAGACAGGAGCATGTGCATTGTTAGAGATAAGAGCTCTTGACACATGGAATCCATGACAGATAAACAGCTCAGGAACAGTAGTGAGAGTAGCAATACCATGAGGGCAGAGGGAGAGAGGGGCTACTGATCACAAAGTTGGATATATTCACACACACACACCCCTGTCGAAATGTGGGTGAAGAGAGACAACAGATGGTGTAAGATATGAAATAAGAGGGAGGGAAAGAGGAGCTGATACCAAGGGCTCAAGCAGAAAGAAAATGTTTTGGAAATGATTATGGCAATATATGTACAAGTGTGCCTCATACAATTGAACGAAATATTTAGAAAACTATCATGGTAACATATGTGCAAATATGCTTGATGTACTTGATGTATGGAGTGTTATATGAGCTGGAAGAACCCCCATAAAATGATCTTTATAAAAAATACAATTGAATTGTGGATTGTTATAAGATCTGTAAAAGCCTCCAAATAAAACGATTAATGAAAAAGCCACTCCCATAACTCTTTATTCTCCCTTCCCTGATTTCACCTAGAGAGAGGAATCGGTATAGTATGAAGGAGTGACAATCCTAAAAATCAAAATCCCTAATCCCAGCTAGGTCGCGTCCCGGGTCTGCCTCTGGAACCTAGGGCAATTTATGCAACCTCTGCGCATGCTGGTTTCATCATCTGTAAATGGAGTTCAAACTGTACCCGCCTCTTAGAACCCTGTGATCACTAAGGATGCATTAAAAGTACATATGACTCTCTTAATGTGATTCTTAGTAAATAATGGGCATTCAAAAGATATTGGCTAATACGGTTTTAGTCAGAGCACGGTCCCCTGACTGACATTTGGAACATATGCTTGTTTATTATCTATTCCCTTATCAGAATGTAAGCTTCATAAAAGGATGGACTTGATCATTGTGTCCTCTTTTCCACCATCTTCAATAGCTACTACAGTTCCTGGCACATAGAAGGGACTTCCATCATTGTTCTGCCCTAAGAGCCTGAGGAGGAGCATTATATTACCTTCTTTCTCTTTTAGTAAGAACTGATATAATTTATAGTCACATACCCACACTCAAAAGTCAAGTGCACTGCTATCGAGTCAAAGCCAAATCACAGTGATCCCTTGGGCCAGGGTAAAACTGCCCCTGGGAGTTTCTGAGCGTATAACTCTCTACAGGAGTTGAAAGTCCTTTCTCCCGAGGTGGTTTCAAACTGCTGGCCTTATGATTAGCAGCCTAGCCCATAACCACTATACTAACAGGGCTACTTTGTAAATATGATAAGAATCTAAATGTAGAACAAAGAAGGAAAATCAGAGAAGCATGATAGGAACAACTCCAGAAATCAGCTGCTCCAGCTTTGGTTTTTAACGAAGCATTATGGAAGAGGCAGATGAAGATCAAAGGGGCTATGACTTACCTAAGTTCCCACAACTAATATATAACACAGAAAGAGTACACTGCCCTAGCTCAATGCTCTTGCCTCTGCCTCAAGTTACAGTAAATGCCATATCTGACCTTTGTACAATCAAAAGGCCCAAGTTCAGTCTTAATGGTTATGCACAATCAAGAAAGAAGTAAAGACATTTTGTTTTCTCATTAATCATGGAGCAGAAAGCCATCAAACTTCTCAATAATTGATTTTGAAATTTTCTAGGTATGAAAGTCTCAAAGAAATATGCAATGAGCACACAACACTTAAAATTCTTAAGCTAAACTCATGTCCATCTTTATATCATAAACACTTCTTTGTGTTCCATCGTCAGTATTGATACCATATTTTACACAAATATAGTGCATGCATTATATGTTGTTGCCCCAAACCACACAGTCTCCTCCTATATTTATTGCCTATGGGCATTGTACATATTTTAGACATGTGTTATTCATATGGATGGATTATATGTTGCCATAAAGTACTTTTCTGAGGATGTTGGTCACCAGAGATCATTTTCTCCCATTGATACAGCATCTTTCTTCTGGCTTGGTGGAGTAACAGGAAATGTAGAAGGAGACTCTGTGAATGATTGGTTTAGACCTAGCTATAATTCCCACATACAACATCTGACTTTGACATTGATTTCAACCTGCCTGTCACCCTAGCAGATTTTTTAATGGTACGGATATGGCTTTGGATAGAAGACCCCTATGTATGACCCTTTATAAGACCCTGGAGCCCTTGTGTTTCAGTGGTTAAGCGTTGAGCTGTGATCCACGTGGTTGCCAGTGTGAAACCACCAGCAGCTCCATGAGAAAAAGACTGGGCTTTCTGCTCTCATAAACAGTTACCGTCCTGGAAGCCCACAAGGGGTCCCTAAGCGTCAGCACGGACTCACTCGCAGAGTTGAAGAGCATATATCTACATGAGATTTGGGCCATCACTGAGAAGAACTATTATCCAGAACTAACATCTTCCCTCACTTTGGGTTCCCTTACTTCATGCTTTCTAATGTATAAGCATTAAATAATTTTAAAATTACATTCAACAAAGAAGAGGTGATGATAGATACAGGCCAAACATAAATCTTATTAGAGCAAATCCTTTTATGATTCGATTTAAATCCGCTCTTAGTATTGAATGAGAGACATTTTTAGGTTTGGAAAGAGCCCCTGAATGCTAAGTGTATTTGTTAAAATAAGTCAATTATAGTAAGTTGCTGTTAATCTAAGATACCCTTAAGTGGGGGATGAAATATGAGAGAGATAAGAAATAGATGTCTTAGAATCCAAGAAAGTTCAGTGATGCCTGGTTGCCTTGGATTGCCATAGATAGTCATTGGATTTTCGTAAGGTGATTCATCATGTTCTGTCTACTGAAACATCTGAGGAGAATGGGAAGTATGAACAAGTGTAACACACTATATCATTAAATGTGCAAGACATTTCAATAAAGACACAAAATAAGAGTAATGAGCAGTAAAATCAGATGAAGAATTTCCATGCTAATGTTTGTTAACTTTTTAAAACTATGTATTCATTATATACAATGGGCCATGTGTAATAAATTGGAGGAAAACTAAGTTTAGAAGGATTCATGGGTAGATCGGTTAAAACATTTGGTGAGAATAAAATGATGCACTCCCTTAGCTTTTTGATGTATCTATAACAATGCACTGATGGGGGATATTCTTCTGTAGACCAGTTTATATCTCCAGTTCCAAATTAATGTAGCTTAGTCTCCTTTTAACAGATAGCATTTCTTATTTATATCTCTGAATTTCTGCTACCTTGAATATAGCATTTACCTGTAGGTATAGAAGCATGTCTGAATAAAGAAGAAATTTATGTTTCCTATCCTGCCAGTGAAGTAAATGCTCATTTAGAGCATTAATGGTAAATATCATAGTGGCATAGAAACATGTGATTAATAATCCTAATTTAGCTAGGCAAACTAATCTCACATTTTTGAGAGCAAAGGAATTACCCTGTGAATGTCGCAAGTTTGTTTTCCTGATTCTGATTATCGGACCAGTGTGGGTGGTAGAGAAGTGGTGTCATGCATGCTAAAATTAAGGAAAGAACAAACCTCTGGTGTTGCCAGGTGCCATTGAGTTGGCTCTGACTGCTACCACTATGTATAACACAGAACTCACTCCCCCGGCCTGCACAATCCTCAAACGCTCTCACACTTGAGCCAATTGTTGCAGTCACTGTGCCAATCCATCTTATTGAGTGCCTTCCTCCTTTTCAATGCACCTCCACTTTACCAAGCATGATGTCTTTTTCAAGGGACTGGTCTCTCCGGGAAGTATATACCAAGTGTGTGTGTGAGACACAAAGTCTCGTCATCTTTGTCAATGAGGAACATTCTGGCAGCAATTCTTTGAAGACAGATTTGTTTCGTTTGGCCGTCGATGGAATTGCCAACATTCTTTGCCAGCATCATAATTCAAATGGACCAATTCTTCTATGGTTTTCTGTAGTGATTTCCAATTTTCACATGCAAATGAGGTGATGGAAAAT
The DNA here is from genome assembly GCA_004026705.1 of Nesogale talazaci. Classification (NCBI taxonomy): domain Eukaryota; kingdom Metazoa; phylum Chordata; class Mammalia; order Afrosoricida; family Tenrecidae; genus Nesogale; species Nesogale talazaci. The sequence goes on from PVJH01004564.1 coordinate 49,172, forward strand.
ACCATCAGGCGCACCTTATTCCTCAAAGTAACACCCGTGCTTCTCAACACTTTGAAGAGGTCTTGTGCAGCACATTTGCCCAATACCATGTGTTGATTGAATTCTTGACTGCTGATTCCATGAGCAATGACTGCAATCAGTGGCCAACAGGTATTTTGGTACCTCAAATGTTATACTTGCTTCTGGGTCTCTATGACATGCTGAAAAAATTGCACCACTATTCCCTAACTGCTCTAATTTTTCAGGAAACAGAACATAGGCTATGCACCACTCTTCCCTCTGCTTACCCTAAAAAATGCTATTTTTAGCATAGTGTTTAAAATAATACCTTTTATTTATTTATTTATTTATTTATTTTTTTAGGCATCACTGCCCTGGTGGTGGGTAGGAGGCCCAGCCTTTGCTCCTGGGAGCCGGAATCGAACCTCCATCCCAGTGGGCCGCAGTCTCGCGCACAACCACTACACCACCGGGGCTCAGCCCAAAATAGTACCTTTTAAGTATGGAGGAAATGCAGAAAAAATTAAAAGAAATTTGTGACATGAAATATATGTATTTCATGCCAAGATCAAAGCTTTCTGAGACAAACTCTCTAGTTATTTGACACAAAGGAAGCTCCGTTTGTGAAACTTCTGTAAGAGTGGGATCTACCAGGGCAGTCTCACCTAAGATTCCACCAACAGTCCGCAGTCACATGTGCATCCCATTTTCATTGGCATTTCCCTTTTATTGTTTTTAATGTCTTGGTGAAATCTTTCAAATTGCTCTTCACTTACCTTCTCAAGGTTCCCTGGAAAGAGATCATAGTGACTGTGCAGATGGTGGATCTTAACATTCATGTTACAGTGAAGCATGTCCTCTGTGTGTAGTTCTCTGCCTTTTTATGACTGACAGCTTTTCACAACAAAGACAGGTGAGGACCAGGCACATGATTCAATGTCATGCGTTGATGCTATGAAATGTGGGTCATGGATAAGTTGTTTGTGGACCATCGAAAATTCCTGTCCTCAGTTTTTCCATAAGTCTCAGAAACATATGCACAATGTATTCAATGTATGAACTCTCCTTATTCAGAGTCTTTATAAATTGCTTCATCAAGCCTAGCTTTATGTGTCATGGAGGCAGTACGATTCTATCTCGTGCTACCAAAGGTTCATCTTGTCCTCCAACGATCACATAATTCTCTTGGAGATCTCTTTTCTTGCCCAGTATTCATGTTTGGTTTTACTGTGCCAAAGACATAAAAAGCGAGGCTATTTTGGGTAACCACTTTGTTGACAAAGGTAAAAATTCATCACCTTCAAGTCTACGCAAACCACCCATTGATGTTCTAGGCAATTTATCTTTTCCAAGACTCAAAACATGGCCTATACTCTTCTTTCATCCTGGCTGGAGTGACTGCTTGGAGTAATATATTTGTGTAGTTATTTAAAAGAACATATTTCACACTACATTTGAACTGCCTGTGAAAAAACATCACGCACTTGGGTTCTGTTCTGAAGGCCAATTTTCTTCAAGTTTCTGATGTCATTGCAGAATACTAAGTTGGTGTCTTCAGTAAATAAAGGCATAAAATCCTTTCCTCTCCTTCAATAAAATATAATTTTTGCTCCAGGCTGAAGTATATCTTTTTCTTTAGTCTGGAAGCGAGCTTTCAGAAGACTCCCTGGAGAAATTTAAGTCTTCTATCAGATCCCTCAATTAATTCTGCTAAAAACATTAATGATGTGAAGTTGTTTGGAAATCACTATCACCTCCCCAACTTTCTTTCCCCTTTGCAATATTAGAACACAATACTCATCTTCTGAGAGCTATGGTCATTCATGGGAAGGTGGAATGAGTACAACATCTGACTGTGGAACAGTAAGCATTGTGGGATAGGAACAGTGTGCAGTTGTGAAACAATGGCCATTATACACAAAAAAAGTGGGTAATTCACATACAAAAACTCCCCATTTAAATAAGAAAGCTTGTTATAGTACCCTCATTCTGCAAGAGACATCTTTTAAAGGGCAGACTAATTTTCATAAATTCAACTATATATAAGAAACTAGAACTGATGAGGTATATCTAATGTACTTTTTAAAAAATCAACACTTCAAATAACCCCAAGGACAGGATCCAAGACAAAAAATAGACTCTGTTGTGGATAAAAGCAAGACAAATTTCTTGATGACCGCAGTCTTGCCTCCATTTATCATGATGCTATCTGTTGGACCAGTTGTGAAGACTTTGCTCTTTGCATTGAGTTGTAATTCATACAGAAGGCTGCAATCTCTGGTCTTCATCAGCAAGTGCTTCAAGCCCTCCTCACTTTCAGCCAACAAGATTGTGTCATCTGTCTACTACAGGTCAATAAGCCTTCCTCCAATTCTGATGACACATTAACAAACAAAACATGCTGCCTCAAAATGCGAGAACATATTAACAACCAAGACATCTACAAGAGGAACACTATGGCTTTGCGTCATCTTTTTTCAAACAATTTGAAGCTCCAATTCGCTCTTAGCTCACATCCCACAGGCCTGGGGACAAAAGCAGTAAGGTTTCTGTTATGTCCTTAAGAATTCGCCTTAAGCTGCAGGCTGGGTGGAGGGAAGGTGGGGTGGAGAGGGGGAGCCAGCATCGGGGATCTACCTATAACCTCGTACCGGGGGGACAGACACTGGGGGAGAGGGCAAGGGGAGACATTGAGCAGTGTAAGTTATGACAAAACAATCATTTATGGAGTATTGAGAGTTGGTGGGGGAGTGGGGAGCAAGGATGGAGGGGAAGGGATGGGAGGCTGAGGTCAGAGGCTCGGATGGGAAGGTGGAGGTTCAGAGAGCGATGACAGCTACTGACATGTGAAGAAGCATGGCACAATATATGGTATTTATGTATTATGAGAAACGATGTATGAGCCCCCAATAAAATGAAATAAAAAATTTAAAAAAATAAAAATGAAAATAAAAAATGAATTTGCATTATATGGGTATTACAAATAGATCATCTCTCTGTTAAAAACTGGCTACTTACAAAAATATATAGTAAATATTGTAAGTGGGTGGTTTACAAATATTATCAATAGTCTGAAGTACTCTTCCAGAAAAAGGAACATTTTCCAATAAAGAATGTTAACTGTATAATTTGCTATGGAAGGACCAGAATAATACATTATCAAAATGAAAGGACAATTTTTAAATTTAACTTGTCACAAATATAGGAACTCCTCAGAACATGCCTGCTACATAATTCCTTGGAATCATGTTGGATCACTGTCAAATATGACAGTGGAAGTTCATGGGTCTCTTGCTCTCTGATGGTGGGACCAGGGTGTAACTTCCTTAGCCAGTTCCCTGCTTCAGCTGACAAGGTTCACTTCCTGTGTGACATCCTGAGAAGAAGTCACCTGGACCTAGCCTGATGCAACCTGGGTGCTGAAGTAGTCTCATTGAAATCCCTGCCAGTGCCAAGATGCTTACAAGCTCACTGATGTGGCTTTCCTCCTGTAGTCGACATCATTGGGTGTGATTTGTAAGATTGAGGAGGACTTTGTAGATCCATATTGGACATATGGGCTAATGTTGGATTTAAGGGCTTGGACAGTACTGGATTGGGATGCTTTATTAATGAACACTTACTCTTTATACACATATGAGTTTCTGTGGATTTGTTTCTCTAGTCTACCCAGACTATCACATTATGATACCTAGAGTGGGGTACTAGAGAAACAAATGGAGAGTAGATGTTTGTTTGACCTTTCCCTTTAGATAGCCAGAGGTCAGATTAAGGCACAATGTTTATTCAGTTGTTTTCTGGAAAGAATATAGGAAGGATGAAAATAGAACGTTTGTAAGCCCACTTGCTTTCAGCCATTAAAATTTTATCTTTAGAAGGGTTTAGGCCACACCTGCAAAGAAAGCTTTGAAAAGATATATGCCACCCAGTAATTTGGAGTATTCAGGAACCAGTGATCTTTGTCAGAAGCTAGAAAAAATATGGAACCATGAAGAAAATTCCTCTCTAAGACTGAAAGTTCAAGGGAGCCTATGAGCAGGCTGAAATGCTTGCTAGGTGATCATCTGAATTTTGTTGTTGAGTGGAAGTGGGAGAAATGCAGCAATAAAGAAGTGGGTTGAGTTTGGCCACTAACAACTGTGGACTTGGATTACAGGAAAAAGAGAAGATGAGAGAGAGTTGACTGGTCTAAAGTTCATTATTTAGCATGAGGTGACTAGCCTTGTTGAGTATTTGTGAGAGCCAATAACAACAAAACCATGCCTTTGAGAGTCAGTGCACAAACATTATAATTCCATCACATTTTCCATTTTTCCCATGATATTCTCAGAACTACTCAGATCAATAGATAATGTTTCAGTTTTATGCCCAGGCATCTATCTAGGTAATTCTTGGTGTCACTCTGTAATTTGTATGCCAATCATCTGTTTTCCTTTAACATTTTCTAAAAAAAAAAAAAAAAAAAAAACGAGAAAGTAAAATAACCCCTTTTCTATGTTCCCTGTGTTGGTTTAGAATGATTTAAAAACCAATGTTTAGAAGTAATTTCCCAATTCTCTATCTTTGGCTGCAATCTGCTCAGTGCATCTTGGCTGCCCTCAACAAAATGAGCATGAGAGAAACACACAGAAAACACATACAGACGCCTGCTGCATGCTCAATGAAAGACTGGTGTGCTATCATTTTCATCTCTTTCACCTTCTCACAAAGTATGAAGTCATGCATGGCAGGTTTTCAATACAATCTGGCTAAAACATAAGCCAAGCTTTTCTCTAAGTAACCTTTTGGTGTCTAATCCCTGACCCAAAGGAACACTGCTATGATGTCTAGCTTCCTGAAAAATACTTCATGTGGTACTATTATCTGCCATGGCAGTTGTCTTCCCCAATGATCCTTCACTGACTCCTTATATCTGACCCAATTTTGGCATGTCGTGGGGTGGTGCTTAGTGTCTTCTGACTCATAGAGACTCTATGTGATAAAACAGAAATGTCCTACAGGATTTTCTAGGTGGTAACCTTAAGAGCATAGATCACCAGTTCTTACTCTCACAGACCTATTGGATGGATTTGAACAGTCAACCTTTCCATTGGCAACTGAGCATCTAATTATTCATGTCACTCAAATCCCTTGCTGCCAAGTTGAAATTGGCTCACAGTGACTCAACTCTACAGAATAGAACTGCCCCACAGGATTTCCTCAACTGTAACCTTCTAGAAACTGGTTGCCACATTTTCCTCACAGAAAGTGGCTGGTTTCCAACCACTGACTTTTTGGTTAGCATAGCAACTGAGTTCTTAATCACTGCCCAAGCAGAAGCTTAATTCAGGCATACAGCTCAGTTTTCATAATATTTTTTTCTTCTTAAAATGGAGGCATTATCCAAGTGTTCAATTTTATGCTTTCAAAAAATATTTTTGGCAAGAATTGGGAGGATCACATGCAAACATGTGAATCTTAGTTTACTTTCAGAAAATGTCAGATTTAGAAGACAGATGAAGCTTGCCAATGGACCACAGAGGAAACGGCTTGATCTCAACTACGAGATAAATTCCTAATGAATGACAAAGCCTTTAGAAATGGCAGGATATAAATACCCCAACTATTCTAAGTACAGTTTTACATAACTCCACAAAGGTTTCAAGAAATAACTACTATATCACATCAATGTTACTATATTATCCCATTTATTAACTTTCAGTTAATTACTGAGTATTTTGGATATAATAAGTAAACAGTTTAAAGTAGAGAGAAAGCCCAGGGTCATTTGAAGGAACACATAGAAAATCTCTTTGAAGAGATGGAAGCCACTGTGACCAGATGCACCAGAAACTGTGGCTTGGTGGCTCACAGGAGCTTACATAGATATGGAGTACCTTCTCCTCATCTGGTCTAAGACTATGACACTGTGTGGTAGAGTAACAGCCTTGGCTCTGGCACATGGTGGCAAAGGCCAAAGGACCATGTGGCTGAGAGACTGAGGACTGAGAGAGACTTTACCACCACATGGCTAAAGGCTAAGAACCAGAGAGAGACTTGGCTGCTGGCTGAGAAGACCAAAGATTGATTCTTACTAGCTTGTGTAACCCCTGGATGTGCCTAGTAAAGAAAGTACCAGACATCGCAACTTTCTTATGAAAACTTCACAATGGGGCATCTCACTTAAGATCTTAGAATATTTTTTAGGAGGCTATATTAGATATTAAATAGGTAGTTTATCAAGAAAGGAATGTTCCTACTGCATTACATTCAAATAGTCTTTCTAGAAAGTTTGACATTTTTTGTGTTCTGCATCTGATTACATACAAACTGAGGATTCTTTGAGAACATATATGAAAATGAAGTATCTATATGAAGCTCTCATTATTCTTTTTTTGTTTTGTTTTGGGTTTTTGTTGTTGTTGTTTTGGGGGGGGCAGCACAGCCCTCTGGAGGTCGCGGGAGCTACCCGGCACTGCTCTTGAGAGCCGCCGCTGGAGTTGAACCACCAAACCTGTGGGCCGCAGTTCTGCACTCAACCACTTACGCCACCGGGTCTCAGCCCTCATTACTCTTAAAATTGTATTATTAATCAAGCAATAATTGAAATAATTTAAAGTGTACTGGATACCTTAGATGAAATCGTGAGGAAACCTGGTGGAGGAAAAGTTAAAGAACTTGACTACTAACCAAGAGGTTGGTAGTTTGAACCTGCCAGACTCCACAGAAGAAACGGACTGCCAATCTGCATCCCTCAAGATAGTCCTCTCGGAAACCCTACGGTTTCCACTCTGCCCTATTGGGTCCCAGTGGCCATCAACAACAGAGGTAACAATGCAATAAAACAGGAACTCTGGTGCGCATGTGCCAGCCCTCTTCATCATTTTGCTGTAATGCAGTGAGTTGCACATCACCACAATGCTGGAAGCTCTGTGGCCAGAAACCCAGGAGAACATTGCCCAGCAGATAGACTCTGAGCATGATAACAAGAGGGGTCCACTGCTGGAAGAGCACATCTTATTTGGTACAGTAGCAGGGCAGTAAGGTGGAATAACGCCTCAGTAGGTTGGATTGCCACAACAGCTGCATGATGGACTCCAACACGCTCGCTAGCAATGATGAGGATGACAGCAGCATGTTGTTCTGGTGTCCAGAAGATCCTCAGGAAGTTGAGCCGACCCTGTGGCAACTAACAAAACCATGACTACGCCCTCCAAAACAGAGCCAACAACAAGAGCAAAAGGCCATGGAACACTTTCGGGACTTTACATGTGCTCTGAGTTTATGGCAGAAGTCATAGAAGTATAGGGAATGTTCATCTGTAGTCATTACATAATACCCGTTTCGTGGAAGAGTTGCTAATTGTATTTCCACCACAGATGTTTTCACAACCTTCTCCTGCAAAGCTATAGATAGATCTAGAGACACACAAACACATGCATAGACACATACATACGTATCACATATCACGAGTGACTATCATCCTTAGCCCTAATCAAGATAATAATCCGATTATCAATGTTATATTGTCAATAGTTGCTTTGAAGTAACTACAACTCAAGGTGACCCCCTACGCTACAAAGCAAAATTGCTGTCTTCTTGACTATAACTTAATAGAAGCAAATCATCAAACCATTTTTTTTTCCTTCTTGGTTACTCCTGAGTGAGTTCACACAACCCGTCTTCTGGCTGTCAGTCAAAGGTAAACCATGTCGCCACTCCTGAACTTTCTATAACATTTTTAGTTTCAGATTGAAGAGAAATAATTACCTAAGCTTGGGACATAATCAGTCAAGAACATGGAGAGAGTTGAGTTTAAATATTTCGCTGATATACTTCCAATGGGTGGAGTGAAAACTTCTTTTTTCTTTTGTTTTTCTTTTTTCCTCCCCCCACCCCCTCCAAATCAGTGAAGAAATCAATGTCAATAAATATAGTTAGGTAAAAGAAGAGGACAGAGTATACAAGAGTTAAAAGGAGACAGAGAGAATAACTTGATCTTTCCTAAGGAAAAGTTTTTTTTTTTTGCAGTGTGCTTCAGTTATTGAAAGATGGTTCATGTGAAGAAGACAGAAAGAAGAGGCTTCAAAAAGAACAACGGACACGTCAGTCAAGATTTCAGAGATTAATATGTATGAAAACAATTGGCAAACAACAGTCCTTGCTCCAAGAACAAAAAATACTGCAGCAGATGTCTTGTCAAGAGGCTACAGACTATGAGAAGTAACATACTCTCGTCCATATGCTTTCTCATCCTTGAGAAAAAGATATCCTGTTATTTTTGCTTTCAGTTTTGGAGAATGCAGAGTGCCTGTGTATATGTGCAGTGGGAGCTTTTTATGTAGGGGAGCTTTGAGCCAAGAATTCTGGCTTCATTCGGAAAGGGGTAGCAGATAAATGTAGGGTAAAAATGAATACATAATTACCCAAAACATTGATGTAAGCTACAAACCTCAATCTATCAAAATTGGGGGGATCATTGTTTGTTTGTTTTTTGCATGCGTGTATTATTTACTTATTTCCTGCCTGCTTGGCGTTCTCTGCAGCCATCTTTCAGCAGCAGATTTCCAGGTCTTCTGAAGAACTGCCCCTCCCTTTGTCCAGGCTGTGGGTTTGGGTTGTTTGCCATTAACCTACGCAACATTTGAGCTTGTCACCACGCAATCTCAGGCTACTAAGCTGAAGGGAGCCGGTTGAGAAATTGGAGAGGTGAGTGGATCTGATTAAGTCAAGGGATGCCATAGTGAATGCAGCTAAACAAGCAAGTGGAATGTAAAGGGCAGCAGTCGGTGAGTGGGAAAGCTGAATGAGTCACTGCAGGGAAGCAGCAGGGCCAATGATGAAAATTCCCACACAGCTACCCATGCAGCAGTGCTGAGCATGGAGGGGAGAAAGTCAGTATGGGTGCAGGGGTCAAGAAGGACTTGAGAGACCACCATATTAACTGTATGGTCCAGGCGGTCTGAAGTCACTCTGATGAAGCAAGGCCTTGGTACTGAGAAACTGGTGATTGTGAAGCCGGTTCAAAGCTCTTAGATAGGGGATAGGAATGTTAGCATATGCTGAGGTGATCTTGATGAAAAACTAACCTTAAAGGTTAGGATTAAGGTTAGGGTTAGGTTAGGGTTAAGGTTAAGGTTAACCTTAAAGCTGAGGATTTTAAAAGCGGGCAAAAAAGTCCATATAAACCAGTGTTTCCCAAATTTGCTAAATCCCCCCCATACGACACCCCCCCCCCCATCCCACTCAAGATGGTTCTGTGAGGATGTGGCAGTAAAGAGGGGTGGAAATGTAAAGGCAGATCCATACACTTTGTGGTAGTTATGTGATCTGTTGATCTGTTGGCAATTTGAAAGGATTAAGAGTGAAGGAGTGGAGTTTAACCTGCCAGTCAAGTTGCAGCTTGATGACCTCATTTGGAGGTGCTAAGGAAATAAATAGTTCACTGACGGTGGGACACATGCTCACTCTCTGGGACACATTGCAGCTGAAAAGACACATGGAGCAATGCTAGTGCCCTGGGTTGGAGGAACCACATGGAGACCCCTGCCAGCGCTGAGATGCTTACACCACCACTGGATCCAAAAGACTTTACACCCACCGATCTGTGATTGCATTCAGTGTCATTGTATGTTTTTTGTAAGGGTGAAGAGGACTTTATAGATTGGTATGGAACATATAGGCTAATATCAGACTTATGGACCCGATGTATACTGGGCTGGGATGTTTTCTCAATATTCAACTGCTCATATATAAAGCTCTTTCTTATACATATATGAGCATCTATGAATTTGTTTCTCTAGTCTACCTGAACTAGAATACACTTTAACGTGGATTCTGGCCTATCGTACAAAAGCTTCCCCTTACCGGAGGCACTGAGTAAATTTTTTTCTATGAAAAAAAAGGATGGCAAGGCACATACATTTGGGAACCTCTGGTCTAAGACATTACCAAGGGATAAAAACACAAATTCCTTTTCACATGGTGGATAATAATGGGAAGTCTACTTGTGAGAATAGCTAAGAAAGTAGGCAGACCTGGGCTGAGCCCCGGTGGCATAGTGGTTGTGCGCGGGACTGCGGCCCACTGGGATGGAGGTTCGATTCCGGCTCCCAGGAGCAAAGGCTGGGCCTCCTCCCACCACCAGGGCAGTGATGCCTAAAAAAAAAAAGAAAGTAGGCAGACCTAAACGGAGCATCACCTTAATTTTACAGGAAAAGAAATGGAGGAACTGCATAATGAAAACAAAGAATGGAAGACTTTACTGAGTGGGAATTTCAGGGAATACAGGGAGGAGTTTGGGAGACTAAGCTGGGAGGAAAGCAAGGTGAAACATGTACAGTCAGGGCTGGAAGAAAAGTTTGAGGTTTACACTTTGTGCATTGACTGGTGAAAATGTTATCAATAGTTATCCTTAGGAAGGTGATCAGGGAGTCTAGTAGCTAGAACTCTTGTCTAACTCTGCCAGTGGTGTGAGAGATACTTGCTTGCTAGACTGCCGAAAATGCAGCGTATTTGTTGAATGAATAAATGACTGCATGTAACATAGTGGCAGATAGAAATTTAAAGAAAATATAATTCTCCAAAGAAATACCAAGTGTACAATCACTGCCAGAACTTCCTTGATACCTGCAGGTTGGGACCTTGAGAACAAATGGAATCAACTCAACAGTTGTGGTGAAGTTTACTTAAGTACATTTTAAACATCATGTCACTCTCCGAAATGAACTGCAAACATTGTATTTGACATTATCTACATCCTTCCTTTTGATTACTTCTTACCATAGACATTCTATTCCAAGCTGTTTTTGTGTCTGTATACTTGTCTTCTCCATGCCATGTCTATATAAATAGCAGTCCACGAATATAATTTTAATTAAAAACTCAGCCACAGGCAAAGGAAAACTGAAGAATAAAAAGGATAAAGCTAGCAAAGAACTGCACTGGGTAATTTGTAAGTATTCAAAATATTGTGCTGTTTTGTTTTAAAGGAGTAAGATTCATCACAAAATACTTATGATTTTCAAATACAAAATGGAATAAGCAGAAGCCTCGCCTGTCCTGGAGAAATCACTAAGTGACTCAAAATCATCAAACACAAAAAAGAAATGTCTTAAGGTAGCATGTGCTATTTTAAACAAGAAAATATTTTTCTCTAGCAGCTGTGCATGAAACCCCTACAACTTTCTACATTGAAAATACAACCGAGTGACACACGGCATCATGTGGAGATTGCTCACACGGGGTCTAGCGCCTGGGCTTTCGTTTGGGCTCCACCGCTTCTTGGTTGAATGAGGTTAGACAAGTTCCTTAACCTTTCTGTGCAGCAGTTTTCTCTAGATGATCTACAAGGTCCCATGAATGAGCATAAATAAAGCAATCACACAAGCACCTGGGTCTTATAACATAGAGATTATAAAGGAGTTGGCTGTTACTATTACTCAGAACATGTCCCTGAGACTGGGGAAAGATACATTTCCCATTTTTTTATATTTCCCTTTTTGAGTTTTGTTTTGATTTTGCTTAATTCGCTTGAACCTTCAGAAAGCAAGAGGGATAAAAGCCATCTACGTTCTAATCTTCTTAAAGAGGTATTTTCAAAATCCCATTCGGATCACCTTATTTTCTATACCACCACCACTGCTGTGCAGTCAACTCTTACTCACAGGGAGCCTGGAGGGCTGAGTAGAAAAACTCCATAAGGTCTCTGAAACTACCAATCTCAATAGAGTGGATAGCTTCATCATTCTCTAGATACGCACAATCTACCAAAGGTAACTGAAAATCAAAACCATTATGTGTCTTTCACACTTGAGACACTAGGTTTTATATCTCCTCAATGGAGACCTGTTGAAATAGTAGACCATAATGGATGCCCCCGAGAGGAAGCAACCCACTTCATAAAGTTTCTCTCTCTCCTCCTCATTGCAACAGCAGAGATCATTTCAGGCCCAATATCATCCTGAGGCAGGAGCTCTGGACTCTTCAAATCACTACCTGACTTACTGAAGAGATCATTATCCAACTTTCACATTCATGACCACAGCGGGGTGGGGTTGGGGGGGAGGAGATACTATCTAACAACTTTGCACTCAGTGATGAACATCTAGCAGTAACAAACTCGGAGGTGTAAGGCAGTAGCAATGCTGGCTGTAGCAGCTAAAGTCATGTATCAACTTAGCCGGGCCATAATGCTCAGCGGTTTGGCAGTTGTGCAATAATATAAATCAACAGTTATGGGATGATCTAATTTGGCAGTTATTTTTAATGTAGCTGTCCTCCATTTGTTGATGCGACATGATTATCCTCCTTTTCTTCGTAACACCAAGTTATGCATAACAACGTGGTCTTTTGAAGCTCCCCATGCTGATAGGTGAAGAATGGCTAAATGATTAGGAAGCAGCTAATCTGAATTAATTTCGCTAACTCTGTATTAGATGCCTGGAATTCAGCCACGCTCCAGAGTTCTAGTTACTCTTGTGTTTTCTAGGACTCATAATGGTATTTTCCTTTCTCAGGAGAAAGGTGAGGCTTTCTATTCCTGTACAGAATTATAGTCTTGGGGACCCACAGAGCCAGTTCTACCATGTCCTGTGGGGTCACCATGAGTCTAAATTGACGAACTGGCAGGGAGCTTAGTTTTTGAGGGATTTTTTTTCTCAATGCATAAACAGTGGTTCCTTCTTTTGTGGAAACTTGCCCCTTGTTTATTCTTTCCACATTCACTCTCAGGACAGAAATCAAGTGACGGGAACTTTCCTGCTAGTTACTTTCGGATCCAGTCATCTCTCTCTTGCATCAACCTCCCTTGGCTAAGCTCCCAATACAACAAAATGAGGGTACGTCAAGCTTCTGCTACAAAATAAAAAAAACTTCCACAAAAAAGCATCAAAATGTGAAGTTATCATTTCCTGAAATATCATTAGCAAAGATCTATACACTTCTAAATGTGGTGTTTTCAAATCTCTAATCCACTCCTGAAGATTTCTGCACTCTTTGATTTATATCAGAAATCAAAATGGCAATTTTGGTATCCTCGAGGGACTAGAATCATGTTCCTTTTCAATATTATTTGAGTTTAGGCACCAAAAGAAGTTTGAGGGGACAAGAACAGGCTATGGAGTGGAGGGATAAGGTTTTCCAATGGCATTTTCATAGGACAGCCTCAAAGAATAAGCAGCTTCAATGTTGTGATGGGGTGCCTGTTGCAAATTTCAGGGCTTTTTATCACCTATGCAGAATTCAGTTTTCTCACAGTTTCTCCACTATACGCCTCTGTGAGTGTCCTCTAGCTTTTGAGAAAATCTATCACTATTACGCCCTTAAATCTTAAAAAAAATAAAGCAGTCACCATAAGTTTCTGAGCTGATCTCTCCACCTTGTTTATCTCTGAGGTCTTCCTAACCTGCCTTAAAATGCTTAATCCATCCAGAAACTGTTGTTTTATGTGAGGACATCACCCCAGAAAACTTGCAAAGCTTTAGTAATTTGGGTAAATGCTCACTTGAGTTTTGTTAAAAATCTGATATTAACTCTAATCTCCAATTCCGCCCACCCCCACCCCATGCCTCCACCCACACTGCCATAGCTGAACAGTTTCCACTTTTGAAGGCACCCTAACAAGACCAAATAAGACACGTGTTGTACTGGGAGAACTTGTCTGTGGCCATCCACTGACCACAGGGACATACTGAAACACATTTTGTTTGGAACAATTCAATGCATGCATTAGTTGGTATTCTAGTAGCAATGTTTTGAATAGTAACTTGAGATTTCTCATCTCTCCCCTTTTTGCTGTCTAAATCACACAGCAGGAAATGAGGGTGACCACCAATGGATTCTATGCTTTCTGAAAGATCACTTTCATCAGTTTTCTCTGATATAGCCCACTCTGTTCCTGGAGAATCTGTGCGGTTGTGGCAATTACACAGAAACCTGCCCTTTTTTTTGTGGGGGGGGGGGGAGGCATCACTGCTCTCCAGTGGTGGGAGTAGGAGGCCCAGCCCCACTGCTGGAATTGAACCTCCGTCCCAGTGGGCTGCAGTCCCGCACAACCACTACGCCACCGGGGCTCAGCCCGAAACCTGCCCTTTCTGAGGTTGTAAACACTAAGAATAGGCCGAATGTCCTGACGATCTATTTCAAAATGAGCCAACAAAAACATAACGGATCACAGTAGAATCTTTCCGATATCAGAAGGCACTCAGAATACACAATGACCACAACAATGATCTTAATCGTGACTATGGCTCAGGATCAGGCATCATTTGATTCTGTTACACATGAGGTCGCCATAAATTAGCACCTTCTTAGTATCAAGAACCTCTAAATAGGTGCAAAGTAGAACTCAATGTGATACCTGTAGCTTATATTTCTTTGATAAAATTAATGAAGGCTAATGCCTTGTACTTACAGACTTGATGGTGATTACATCTACTATGTATGTATAAATGCCCACAGGGACAGCTCTATCTTATCCAATAGGGTCACGGTGAGTCAGAATTGACTCCCTTACAGTGGCTGAGATGTTTAAGTCAGTCAGTTCACCTTTATTGAGCCATAACTCTACTTAGAGCATAATGTTAAACATGGAGGATGCTGTGGTGATTAAGACTGGAGGTCTCTACCCTCAAAGCATACAATAATTTGAGGAGTATAGAATGTAGTTGAAAGAGATGCACAAAAAATGATAGCCTCTTCAAATCTCAGTAGTGAAAGGTCTGAGAATGTCTTCATTTTATGCATTAATAAGTAGCAAAACACAAACCAAGCCTTGACAAAGCCAGATACTAAAAAGTCTATGATAATTGGACTGCTATGACTCTTTAAGGTTGAAATGATTTTAAACTTGAATAATACAGAGTAAAGAATGTAATCTTAATACTTCCTATATAAAAAGTTTATGTTCATTTAGGTGGAAATGATTAACATAATTAATTAATCATGTACTAGGGGCTTGCCTTTTTTTTTTCTTTCACTTTTGCTTTTTAATATTATGTGTTTTTTAATATACTAATTTTACTTCAAGCCATTAATTATTAAATGTCTCACATTTACAGGAATCAAAGACTTGGTGGTTACTTAGAATCATAGATATCTAATTTTCATGTGTTAGCTAAAAAATTCTTGTGGCAAAAAAGTGTCACTTTCTGATTTTAATATGGGAAAACAAACAAGGAATGATCAAGAAGATTATAATTTTATAATATGACTAATTATAACAAATCTGGGAAAGTACTACTTTTATTATCTGACATATGACAAAGCTAGGCCAACAATTGGAAAAATGTAAATTTATAAAAACATCTGTTGATTTTTTTGGTTTACCATAATGTTCAAAGATTTTTTTGTCTACAATTGAAAATATAAAATAAAAATTGCCAAAATGGAAGAAATGTACAAATTATATTTCTAATATAGATCTCTTATTATAAAGAGATGGTAACACATCTATACTCACACTAGAAATTATTAAGATCATGAAGCACCTTTGCAAAGTGATTATTATTTCTAATTTAAAACAATATTGTAACTGACATTTTGACAAAAAAATTGCATTCTCCTCTATGAAAGCACTTCATGAAAATATTACAAACTGTAGTTGATGTTGAAAATGAAGTTTACTTTTCCTTAGCAAAACAGTTATTATTAAGCTACAGTGCACTCTGTAGTAATTTTACTGAAATTTGTTTACTTGCTTGCTAGATAGTGAAATGAGTATATGCATAGAAGGTGAATGATTCTGCACAGAATCTTATAAGAGGAGCTTGATACAATTTACAAATTCTTAACAATGTGATTACCGCTGAGACTGACAGGAATGCATATTTGATGTAGGAGTTAAGTTCCTTAGTATAATTCTGACATTCTTTGGCTGCTTTACAAGATCAGAAATAAGAGCTTAGTTACAATAATTTTTCTTTTTCTGCTGAGGGGGAAAATTTCTCATTAACTCAGATGACAGTAAAGTTGAGAATTTAAGAAGAGAAAAAGAGAAAAGATATCTTAAAAATAACTCAGAGTCTTATGTCTCAGAGATCTTTAATCCGTATCACATCAGATACCAACTTTCAAATCAAGGGAAAAAAAAGAAGCCATCATCTGCTGTCACTGTCAATGTGTAAATACCACCTACCTCACTTGGGCATTTGTAAAGATCACAGCTCTCGAGTCGATGCTATACTGTTTGCTGAATGCCATGTTTTCACAAGGGGCCGTCTATGATGGTCATCTTAAGAAGCATTGTTGAGAGCATGTATATCTAATGTTTGCATTACTATCAAATGCAGACCATAAGCATGGAATAGGACTGGGGGACTCAACTGACAGTGATCTGCAGGACCACAGAAATAAAGGTTAAAACCTCCCTAACTATTGCATCACATTCCTCCCAATCAGCTTGATGGGAAATCTCTAAGCCTTTCCTTGGCAGCTTACTGAATAGGTGGCTGATGGCTTTCCACTACACAGCCATTCAAATTTTATCAACAGGAAATTAAATATCTCTTAAGTCTATGCAGTTGAATATCTCAGAAAGCAGAATATCTACAATGATGAGCTATATATCTGTCTGGTGCTGACACAGGAAAGAATGTGAGCTCACGAGCCAAAACATGAGTTAGACTACCAGTTTTCTTCCCACTACTAGAGTGGGGGTCTCACACACTCTCTCTGCAATTCTATTTTCCTAACCAGTTAAATGGGGTAATAGCACTACCTGCTTCACAAAAAAAAATGAAACCAAGCCTGCAGTTCTCAAGTCAGTTCTGACTCTGCCAGCATGAGATGTTACAGAGTAGAACAGCACCAAAGAAGGTTTGTTTTGGTTTGGTTTATTTGTTGAGTTGAGGGCTGTAATCTTTACAGAAGCAGGCCTTTTGTGGTCAGTGGAGCTATACCAAACTAAAACCCCCCCAACTCCATTATGATTCTTAGTGACCCCATGCATGGCTTCCAAGACTGTCAATCTTTACAGCAGCAGCCTGCCTTCCCTTTCTCCTAAGACGCAACTCCCCCACCATACCTTGTAATCAAGGTCACTCGTAGAATAGTTTCCATCCTCCACAGAAGCACGAGAAGACGACATGGTGATGTCGTTGGTTACACATGGGGCTACTGACCAAAGAGGCACCAGTTCCAACCCATCAGCCCCTCCTTGGGAGAAAGGTAGCTCTTTCTGTTCCATAAAGATTGATAGCCTTGGAAGCTGTAGGGAGCAGTTGTACTCTGCCCTATGGGATCACAACGAGTCGGAAACAACTTGACAGCAGTAAGATGGTGCCACTGGGTGGGTCTGACCAGCCGTTTTTAGGTTAGCTGAGTGCCAAACATTTGTAACACCCAGGGACCTACCTAATGTACCTGGAGCTAGATAAAAGCAGACGATACATATAAAGCCCTTGGAAGAATGGCTGGTGTATGGCAGTGAACACTGGATGCTAATATTTTCATACACCGATGCTTTACAACTCATCACAACTATTGCACAGGCATGTTCTAGGTCCCTCTGAAACTCAAGCTATCTGGTATGCTGGTCCTTCAAGTTTGAAGATTTTATTAACATTGGATTTGATAAAATATCTTTATTATCCATTAGATTATATGCTAGAAGGACTTTTAAAAAGTGGGAAAAGTTCATTACCATTTCAACTTATTTTTCCACAAACTTCCTAAAGTCCCTTCACATGTCACTATAACATATAAGTAGAAAGGAATGTATCCATAAAGACAGCTGGCATTCTAAGTAGGTCGCCTTCTTTTGTTGCATATGTAAGGAAAGCAAATTTATATCAGATACTGCACAGCTATCTGAATATTTTCTATACTCATTTTACCTTTTTCAGTTCAAAATTATAGATGCTATGAATTTTATATATTTAAGATTGATGCTCACAGAGATCTTAACTGTATATGATTTATATATGCTTTTTATGCAATGCCTTATAAAACACAACAAAATGTATATTTAAAAGTACCAAAACGAAACCAAACTCCCTGTCATGGAGGCAATGCTGGTTCATAGCAACCTCCTGCGTGTTTCTCAGACTGTAACTATGAGAATAGAAAACCCAGTGCTTCTCCCATTTAAAAGTACAATTCAAACAAAATTAAATTGCCAAGCAATTAAAATCCGAACGTGGTTCCTCTCATTTTCAGCAGACCTGTATCTACCCCCATGATTTGTTATACCTTCATTAGCACCTCTGGTAAACCATTCCTCATAACTATACCTAAATATTTTTGAATATACAAAACACAAATATGATGCTATAATTAAACTACTCATTTCAACAGTACACATACACTCTCAGAAACTTACGTTTTGTGGTAGAGAAATCATGAAGCGAGAAGTCAAGGAAAGTACAAGGAAATAGAGGAAAAAATAGGAGACAAGAGGTATTTATAGAGGTCTAAATACAGGCATGTGCATAGGTAAATATATTTATATATGATGGGGAAATACATCTATATGCATATATTTATAGGTTCAGTATTAAAGCAGTAGATGGACATTGAGCCTCAACTCAAGTACTTCCTCAATGCAAGAACATTTTGTTCTACTAAACTGGCATTCCATGATGCTCACCTTCCCGACACAAACGCTGAAGACAAATGTGTGCATAAGCAAATGTAGAGAAGAAAGCTGATAGTGCCTGGCTATCAAATGATATAGCGCCTGGGGTCTTAAAGGCTTGAAAATAAGCAAGTGGTCGTCTAGCTCACAAGCCACAAAACTCACATAGAAGAAGCATACCAGCCTGTGTGACCACGAGGTGTCAAAGGGGTCAGTAATCAGGCATCAAAGAATATAAAATTATATCATTGTGTGCCCACCTTCGCATTGGAATCGCTGAAGACAAATGTGTGCATCAGCAAATGTGGTGAAGAAAGCTGATGGTGCCCGGCTATCAAAAGATATAGCATCTGGGGTCTTAAAGGCTTGAAGGTAAACAACTGCCATCTAGCTCAGAAGCAACAAAGACCACAGGGAAGAAGCACACCAGCCTGTGTGATCACAAGATGTTGAAGGGATCAGGTATCAGGCATCAAAGAATTAAAAACTATACTATTGTCAATGAGGGGTGTACAGGTTGGGACCCAAAGTCTTCTCCTTACAGAGGGATCACCGTGACTGCACAGATAGCAAGGTTCCATGAAGGAAACACCAGAGGAGCATTGAGTAACATGAATTTAGGTGGCCTCATAGATAACAAAGGATGGGATGGGGAGGATATCAAGAGAGAATATTCTGGAGGGCCTGGAACACCAAGGTAGTACAAAGTCTCGGAAGCTTTCTGAAAGGCACCTATGATCTCTCGCCAAGACTACTGTAACTTGTCAAGGACGCTTCCTAGAGTTCTTCAGCCACATAGAACCAGTACCAGGGTCAACACCAGCATTTTAATCGTTGCTTACAATACATGTGTAAGATGACAGGAAGACTTCACTTTTCTCTGAAGGCTAGGTCCTAAGGGGAGCTGCATTCAGATCCTATCTTACATGAATGAGAGCTACTGGAGTTGTGTCTCAGGTCTCAGGTACGTGGACAAGAGTTGTCAAGATAAAGCAACCTGAACTAGGGTACCTTCAGACACAGAGGCCAGCATGACTTATTTCCATGCAGTTTGAAATACATTAAAATATTCGGAACCAGTCAAATTAAAAGTTTACTTGATTTTTTCCAATTTCCCTTTGTTATAATTCAATAATTATACACAAAATTAGATGACTTGCCAAGTAGCTCACATTAAGCGCAAGTTATTATGATCGTAAACAACATCCTTCTGTAAAAAAATGTATGTTCACTCTATGGTGTGTGAGGGGGGGGTTGAATAATGTAACCTGTTGACTATAAATATAAATGTATTTAATATAAATTTATATTTAAATATAAATCTTAAATATATATCTTACATCTTAAATATAAATCCTTACCTAGTGAATAATAAAAACAGTAAAAATAAATTATGTTTACCCCTATTTTTTTTCTATTTTAGGATCTAGCATTCCAGTCAAACGCTCTACAGTAATATTTCAAGGAATCAGAAAAAAATAGCAACAAAACCCAAGGGAACTGATTTACTATTTTTATAAATAGTCAAATATCTATCGTCAAATGTACCACTATTTTTATTGACTCCTCTGCCAGAGAATATTTTGCTAAAACTACACTGACAACTTTTATGTCTGTCTATAATTTGTTTCTAATCTATAGTTTAAAAGATAAGAACTAATACAAAGCAAAAGCCAGTTTTATTACTGAAGATAATAATTGATTGATATGGAGTATTTTGAAGCATCGCCCTTTCTATTAATATGCAGGTTCCATTGTATTTCTTTTCTAGAGAAATGGATTTTTTTCATGTGCTACAGTAATATTTTTGGAATTAAATAGCATATATGTAAATTAATAAATGAAATAAAACCCTCTCAATTTTAAAGTTATCAGATTATTGGCACTTCTATAAACTCACCCAAACTTTATTAGAAAACAGGATACAAATTTGATTTGATACCTAACATAAAAGTATAGATAGCTAGCTAAAAAACTTCCCTAGGTTTATATTTTATATTTAAGTATATCACCTTGGGTATTAAACATGCTGCTAGCTATCTCTTAATGAGTACCTGAGCTGTCATTTTTAATAAAAAACTGACAATTATTATGTATAAATTGGTATTTCCCTGAAAATCATGTGTATAATACTTAAACTGATATAGATAAGAATATGAAATTACTATTCCACTTATTAAAATTGCTGTTTTATTATAAAATTGTCACATAATCAAGAAAATCACAATTAACATATAGTTAATATTTTAAATATATATATATATTTTTTAAAGCATAGACCATTCTTAAGATGCAGCAGAAATGAACACAAAATACAAATAATTGCTTCATTGTTAAATAAGGTGATTTGGTGCATTGAGGCTGAGAAAAATATATCTAATGCAAAATATAATAAGTCAAGTAAATCAAATACTTAGGCCAGTCTAATCTTTGTTACTTCTCAATTCAAAGTAAGATATGAAAGATGAAAAAGGCAAAAACTCAAATAATGAATTCGTGTAAGTACATGTAATATAACACAAATAATCATATGACACTATTATAATAAAATGGGCACAGTGCTCTGAAAATCCTTATTTTCAAATGCTGAAATAATTAGTAAAAGTACCTCTTCCACAAAGCTGTCTTTCTTCTCCAACATTTCTCGTAATGTCTGAAGAATTTTAATGCAAAGCTTTTCTTCTTTCTCCATTAGTTTCTTTGTGTGGTTAATCAACCTTAAAGCAAAACATTGAACTGTAAACAGAACAGTGATTTCTCTTGAAACTATATACAGACAACCTGGGGAAAAATATCAAGCTATTATCTTAATAATAGTAAACCAGATGTGTTTTCGAAGTTAAAAATTATAGTTCAGTTTATAAATTTTGTGCTATTAAATATCCTCTTTATTTTTGTAAGTATTATTTCAGTAGTGTGAAATTCTGATAGCAGTCCCTTTGTGAAACTATATATTTAAAAACATACCAAAATAGTAATATCTGTAATCTTATCACATAACCTAGAACTATTTTACTAGAAAAAATGGATATTTACATTGTTACATTTTACTATATTGTTGTAATATATTATTTAACATGTACTGTACTATAATATCTAATATACTATATTATATAATTGTAGGCAGGTCAATATGAGTCAGAACTGACTCAGCAGTAATGACTTTAGCAGCATACAACACAGTAAATGTAGCATAATGGATCAATTTTGCTTAATAATCATATGCTAGCTTCAATGATAGAACTGATAGAAACAGGCAATATCTGTGAATTTTAAAAGTGGAAAGAAAGAAGGAAGATTATGTTAGCTTATCCAGTTATTGTTTTTACTATAATTTGAGCAATAACTCTAGTCAAATATATATCCTGGTGACGTTTTTGCACTGGTGTTCCCATAGAAGAGCTTGAGGGACACAGTGCACGTGTGCACACAGTTACTGTCGTTAGGTACCCTTGTGTTAGTTCAGACGCATAACAACCCTCTGACTAATAGAATGAAAATCCATTACATTAGGGGCTTCTCTTTTCTTTCTAATCTTCTGCTTTGTCAAAGATGACTTCTCCAGGAACTGGCGCTTCCGGATAACATGTCCAAAGTACATGCTCATTCTCTCTTCTCAAGCATAATCTCCCTATAGTTCTAAGAAGACAGATTTATTTGTTCTACTGGTAGTTGATGGTAGTTGATATTACATATATTCACTGTGCTTCATCAATGCTAAAATTCAAAGGCACCAACCAGTGCTTCACCCTTCCTTATGCATTGCTTGCATCCGTAAGAGGAAGGCAATTAAAAATACTATGCCTGGGGTGAGAGGCACCTTAGTTCCAAAAGTAACGTGATTTTCAACACTGCAAGAGGTCTTTTGAAGCAGGATTGCCAATGCAGTACAGTCATTTTATTTCTAAACAGCTGCCATAGACATTAATTGTGGATCCAAGAAAGTTCGAATTCTTGACAACGTCCATCTTTTCTCCATTTATCATGTTCCTGGCTGTTGGTGCATTGGGAGGATTTTTGTTTTCTTGACATTTAAATATAATCCATATTGGAAGCTGTCGTCTCTGACCTCCATCAGAAAGTGCTTCCTTTTCCTCTCAACTTCCAGGAAGAGATGTTGTACCATCCAGACATCGTGGGCTATTTATGAGTCTTTCTCCAATGTCGATGCGATATTCTTCTTGATATAATTCTGTTTCCCAGATTATTTGCTCAGCATATACACTGTGCCCCCAAACTCACTGCCACTGAGTCCATTTCCACTCATGGCAACTGGATATGACAGAGTGGAACTGCCCCTGTGGGGTTTCCTCAAAGCGGCTGATGATTTCAAACGACTGACCTAGCAGTTAGCAATTCCACTTGGAACCCAGTATGCCACCTGGGCTCCACACAATTACACTATGAGTTACACATTGTATAATTACCATGAAAGAAAACAACTCTGATACATCTTTTTAGGCTTAAAAAAAGGGAGTGTCCCCTCGTTCTGTTCAAACAACTGTTTATTGGTTCACAAGAGGACAATTACGGTAAGTGTTCTAGAATTCCCATTCTTTGTAATGTTATCCATAATTTTTCTATGAGCCCCACAGTTAATAACAGAAGACCTGAAGAGCTTTGGACAGACATCAAGAGCATCATTCACAGAGAAAAAAGAGTCATTAAAAAGAAAGGAAAAGAAAAAAAAATCAAAGTGGATATCAGAAAAGACTGAAATTTGTTCTTTAGTTATAGAATAGGTAAAGCAAATGAATGAAAAAAGGAAGTCAAGTAGAAAGCTAAAGCATCACTGTATCAAAAAAGAACCATTCAACATTCCACCATTTTAAGAGCCAGCGTATGAGCAAAAGCCCATACATAGGGTGGAAGGAAGAAGTTCAAGCTTCTCTGAAAGCACTGCCCAAAAACAAGGCCTCAGGAATTGATGGAGTACTAACTGAAATGCTTCAACTGACTCATGAATCACTGGAAGTTCTTGCTCATCTATGTCAGGAAATTGAAAGGTATTTAGCCAACTGACCAGAAGAGAGCAATATTTTTACCCATTCCAATGACAGATCACCCAACAGAATGCTCAGAGTATAAAACTATATCACTGCAATCACACGAAAGAAAAATGTTGCTGAAGATTATTCAGTAATGTTTGCAGCAGAACACTGACAGGTATCTGTCAGAGAGTTAGGTCTTTTTATTTTCTAACTCCAGGTTAGAAAAGTACATTTCATTATACTTGATTTTGTGTTCTCTAGCTGCCCTTGAAAATACTGTTTGGTTCGACTACCATATATACTTGTGTATAAGTCAAGTTTTTCCAGCACATTTTTAATGGAGTTTTTGTGGTAAAATTATGTGCCTCAGCTGATATTCTGGTCGACTTATACTGGAGTATATACAGTACTTCATCATTTCTACCATTAACTTTTCATATTCAGTGCTCAAGAGAAAGTTTCAGAGTCTCTTCTAATATTCTTGGTTTTTCTTTTTTAACCTGTTCTTAACAGCCTTTTGCTTTCTTCCTATACAGGGGGTTTCAAGAAGTTTGTGGGAAAATTTCACTATCTTCAAATTCCATTTTTCCATGAACTTTTTAAAACCTCCTCATATTGTCCTTGATATCATCCCATAATTCATCTGGCCTTAAGTCATTAGGTTCAATGCATCAAGTCTATTGATGAGATGACTATTAAAGATGTGTTTTCATTTTCTTCAACTTCAACTTATATTGCAAATAATTAATAATTTGTTCTACAGTTGGCCCCTGGCATGGTCTCACAGGTGATATTGAATTTCTCCATCATCTCTTTCCACAAATTTATTATATTTGATTCCTGTATAGTCCATGAAATATGTTCCATGTGTGTAATTTATGTTCTTCATTAAAGGGATTTTCAATGAATAAGTTGTTTATCTTACAAAACTCTTATCATGCTGAGACCGTGTTTTGATCACTAAGGCCATGTTTTCTAACTATCCATCCTTCTTTGAGGAGCTCTGGGGATGTAGTAAACTAAGCACTGAGCTGCTAATCACAAGGTCAGCAGTTTGAACCCACCAGCTTCTCAGCGAAAGAAGAGGTTGTCTCCTCTCTTTGGAAACCAAAGAGGTGGTCCTACTCAGCCTGGAGGGTCACAAAGAGTGACTCAACTCAACGGCAGAAGGTTGTGTCTTTCTTTTTGTACACTCATACTCCTCTCACTAGTAATTATCTATGCTTAATTACTTTTGAGTAACTGAAGTTGGTAAAGTAGACCACTGAAAAGGATGGCTAGTTTTTTGAGATTTTGAAGGGATGATTTAATAGATTTTCTTGAAGGACATGGAAAACTACAGGGATACAGGGGCCTTTTAGGGTGAAGCTTTAAGAAAAAAAATTTTTTTGCATTAATGATGAAAGATGTCAAAAACTTGCACTGAAGAATTTGTTTCCATCCTGCCAATGCACCTGCTCCTTCTTTAAGGGTAGCAAAGCATGTCCTGTGAGAATTTGCTTGGGAAGTTTTACCCATCTATCCTTAATCTTTCCCCTTCTGACTTTTTTTGCTGTTCCCCTGACTCAAAATCCAGAGAAAAAGGAACCCAAATTGAATCCCTTGAGGATGTGAAAACTGTCATTCTGACATAATGTTAACAGAAGAGTGCAGAATTCTTCAGGAACAGCTACAGTGAAGGCAATACCATATTCAGAAGTGAAGAGACCAGGATGAAAGTTAGATCAAGAAGCAATAACTTTCACATCCTGATTTTTTTTTAAAGGCAACACTCTGGAATTGATGCCCACTCATCGTGGCCCTAGAGGATGGGATAGATCTGCCCCGTGAGGTTCTGAGACTGTAACTCTTTCTGGAAGTAGAGAGGCCCATCATTTTTGTCTCACGTTCTATAGATGTGCTTAATAAAGGGTTCTATTATTTTTGTAGCAATGCTTTCTTACTTAACCTAGTACACCACAGAATGAAGGAATATAGAAGTTAGGTCTGGCAAGTAGAGAATGGAATATTATACTGAAGATCTTGAATTTGCTCTATAATAAATAGACAACCACCATTCTAAAAGACCTACGT
This sequence comes from Nesogale talazaci, assembly GCA_004026705.1. Lineage (NCBI taxonomy): Eukaryota > Metazoa > Chordata > Mammalia > Afrosoricida > Tenrecidae > Nesogale > Nesogale talazaci. The sequence continues at coordinate 74,789 of PVJH01004564.1, forward strand.
GATATGTGAAAAAGAGCACAGATGCCCATGGGCAAGATGAAGCAGAGGACAGAGAACAAGGAAGAGTGGAAGAAATCATATGGTGGGATAGTTTTCCTCAAAGCTAATTATACTTATAAATCTTCTTTGATAATTTGTCACTTACCATTCAAACAAATAAGGCAGATATATTAGCTCTAATAGATCTGATAGCTGCACACAAAAATATGTTAAAAGCAAAAACACTTTAAGTAAGTGAAAGAGCAGTTAACGACTGAGTCCAGGGTCAGAGACTCCATGGCTCTTTCCCTGCAGCACGCCTGAGCTGCAACCCACTCATCCCCACTGCGGAGCTGACCCCTCCATCCCACAAGGAGATTGGGCAGATTAAATACAATCAGAGGGAACACATGAAACAGTAACATACATAGAAAGACATCAATTCATGTTAGTTTTCTTTCCTTTTCTTTATACTAGTGAAAGTCAATGACCTAAGCAGAACTCTTTTAAAATAGCATACCATATCATTTAAGTAAGAAATGAGAACAAAAAGATTACTCTACATGATACCTCATATCCCAAAAAGACATGCTTCAATTTCAGTACATTTTAGTAAAATACAATGTAACTTGATGTTTGTGAAAATAAGTTTTCAAATCCCTCATTTACCTTAAGATTTTACTTCTTAGCATGGATTTAAGACTTTTGACATCCTTTATAATTGGTCATTAGGTATCAACAGAATTAAACTTCAGAAGGGGTAAAGGCCCCCTCAGTTGGATGACACTGCTCCAATCTCAAGTTCTTTGCACTTACTTGGACATGAAGGCCCCACATCTGATCCTGGCATCACTCCCCTCAGGGAACAGTAGCTCTGGACTGTATAACACATCCACCAACACCGAGAACTCTGCCTGCATCATCGGGCTGAACTGTTGCTCTAGCGAGGCCACAACATCCTAAGGAATAGAGCAGAAGACTTTCAGGCAGATTGCGTCTTTTGGAGAAATGACAAACTTCAGAAAATGAACTAGGCAAGAGACAGGAGAATTTCAGAGAAGATAAACCATACTCTCCCATATTATTGAATTTCTGGGCTGCAAATATAGTCTAGTTTTAGGTACACACATTTCCTCGTTCTCTGTTTTTTCATCTATGAATTAAAGAGGCATGATTAGCAATTTGATTTCTAAAGATACTTGTTTATCCACAAAGAAGAAAGGTCAGTACAGCCAGTCTTAGAGGTTCTGCAGTGCCTGTGAGTACAAAGAATGAGTGACAGTATTCTTCAAATTGAGACAATTAAAATATAGGTTTCATATGTACCACTAGTCACTCAAAACAATTTCTTCAGGCTGAGGCCCGGTGGCATAAGTGGTTGAGTGCAGCCCGCAGGTTTGGCAGCAGCAGCTCTCAGGTGCTGGGTAGCTCCCACGACCACCAGGCAGCAGTGATGCCCCACCCCCCCTCAAAAAAATTTTTTTTTTAATTTCTCCACATGTGAAATTGGTAAATTACTTGAAATTATTTGTACTGTACAGAGATCAATCAAATTTAATAGCATTTCTGACTATACTTTTTTTTAATTGCCCACTTGCTCCATAACCTGTTTTCTACTTCCTTGCTAACAGAATCACGATGTTGTTTCTTGTTTGTTTGCTTGTTTTTGTGGCATCACTGCTCTGGTGGGAGTAGGAAGCCCAGCCTTGTTCCTGGAGAGCTGTTGCTGGATTTGAACCATCAACCCTTTGGGCTGCAGTCCCGCACACAACCACTACGCTACCAGGGCTCAGCCACAATGTTGTTTCTTATAACAAAATTTTCAGGGATGGTGAATGCGCTCAACTTTGCAGAGAGACTGATTACTTTAAACCAGTCACAACGATTATTCTATTTCCCAACAGCAATTGCTACAGGCATGATTATGTGATGGCGGTGAGAGAGAGAGAGAAAGAGAGAGAATATTTTCCACAACTACTTACTGCTTTCAAGGCAACTTGAAGATATGATCCAAAATTTGAGACAGGCTTCCCATGCGAAAGTCAACAAATAAGAGCACAAGGGTCCTTAGCTCGTTACACTGCTGAATTAATGAACTAGGGAAGAAGCTCAACTTGAACACTTTCACAATCTGGAGAGATGTATGCCTTCTTGTTTAAGTCACTTTTAACTGAACAGTGTTAATGATAGCTAAAAGCATCCTCACTGAAGGGCTTCTAAAATGCACTGTAGGCAATGCTAACTGACTGACCATCCCTGAATGATTACAACGCTCCTTTTTTCATTTAGAAAAATGATTCTCGGGGAAAAACACATACATCAACAACTTATTTACTGATTGTAACCAGTGTCTCTTAGCGACAGCAATAAGGATGAGAATATCCCCTCTCATCATTTCTCATAGGTAGATTTCAGGTCTTAACTGGCTTTGAATTCTTTCTCTATTAACTAAAGTGGTCGTTTGTACTTCAACTTCTCTAAAACAGTTTTTAAGAAATTTCTGATGACAGAAGAGACTATCAGGAATAAAATAACACAAAAGGGTCAACTAGATATAATATAATGCTGGATCACATTTAATAAAATGGCCCTGCTGAGAATCTCTGGGAGATGCCAACAATTAACATTGGTTATCCCAACCCAAAAGGTTGGTGGTTCAAATATAAAACAGTATTTCAGAGGTAAGATGCTAAAAATCTCCTTGCAAAAAATCAGTTATTAAAAACTATTATGGATTATAAATCTTCTCTGACACATAAGCAGTTTCCATGGCCCTAAACCAACTGAATAGCAACTGGTGGTAGTTAAAAAAAAAAAGAAAAAGAAAAAGAAAAAACCAACACTAACCTACTGTTCAGATAACCTTTTGTTTTCATTTCATTTACTCAACAAATTGGGTTTGGTTCCCAAAAAGTACATCCTGCCTTCATGCCTTATTTTATTCAGGAAGCAACGATCTTCCTAGGTCTCAGTCCCCATCAGATAATAGCATACATTATTTGGGTTTGCTAATAGAGATTACATATTAAGTCAAACACCTGTCCTTAACATATATAGGCTACTTATTTTAAAATGTTAGTAATCCTTATTATTGAATACTTAATGGCTGCCGTGAACACCCTGTTGGCAAATTCAGTGGATACTTCTTTTTCTTACTACTTCATTGTCTACTACTATGCAATGTACACTTTTGTGTCTTATCTTGAAAATCTTTCAGATCGCTTTCTTTTCCACCTATGTCCTAACTATGCTTCACCAACTCCTGGAGTTCTTGGTCTTCTGGTCTCAATTTACACATCTATGGACACCCATCCAATTTGATAGCATTCACCTAACCAATGCCTTGATAAACCTGGAGCTGCTAACCACAAGGTCAGCAGTTTGAATTCGCCTGTTGCTACCAGAAGAAAAGAAGAGGCTGCCTGCTCCTGCAAAGATTTCAAGCCACAGAGGCAATTCTGGTCTGCCTTATGTTGTGATGAGTCATATTTGACTTGAGGGCAGTGATTTTGTCTTAAATGCTGGAAACTTCCAAATTTATATCTCCAACTTGACATCTTCTCAAAAATATCTAGGCTCAAATATCCTAAGAACGAATTGCCATACCCTTTTGGATTTCTAAAATCTGAACTCAAAATTTCCAAAAGAGAAACCTAACTTCCAACTTTCCCTCAACTCTTTCTCCCACATTCTTTCCTACATTCGCAATTGATATCATCATATCAAACCCAGAGTCACCCACGTGTTTTCTTTCCATAACCCATAACTCATACACCACCATGTCCTGTTGGCTGTAACACAAATATCTGAAATTGACCTACTTTCTTGATCTTACTAGTCCCTTCATGTGCCAAGACACCATCACTTTTTACCTAAGCTGTATGTCAGAATCAACTCACTGATAGTGAGTTTGGATTGGTCTCCTGTGTGGACCATTGCTTAAAATATGCAAAGCTTTAGTATGACACGTAGAATAAAATCCATATGCTTATCATACCTCCACATGATATGCCTATCTATCTCATAAGAGTCTCCTACTTTGCTTGCTAAATTCCATCACTCCCTGGCTTCTCTTGGTTCCTAAATCTACTGACTTACTTCTCCTCTAAGGAGCTTTGCATTTACTGGTTCTTCTCCCTCGAACTCACTGCCTTAAGATCTTGGTCTAAATTATTTAATTTCATTATTCAGGTCTCAATTCAAATTCAGGTCTCAGCCTCATCTTAAATGGCTCTCACTACAGGATCAACACCCAGCAATTCTCCCCTCTGTTACTCTGCTTTATTTTACTGACATAGCAGTTTTTACTCTTCATCACTATCTCGTTTACATACTGTTATTAGCATGTAAATTCCATGAAAACACAAACTGTCTGTCTTGCCCTGAACTCTTTCTTCAGCAACACAGGGTTGCCATAGTGGGTGCCCTAAATAAGGATCTGTTTATTGAGTGAGCTGTAACAGTGGCAGCCTACTTTTTCCACACTGTTTGAAACTCCCATGAACTAATCCCTACAGAAATAGTCTACTTCCTCGATGCTCAAAACTCGAATCCCCTCCTTTCTGATTCTGCTTTTCTACTTTCCTTTTTAGGCTGCTCTGTCCATTCCTGACCTCTCACAGGTGTTTTTGTTCCCATTGCTATACTCACTCTTGTATCAATACCATCCTTGGTCCTCATTTTAAATACTATTCCCAAATATAGATTTCAGTTCTAATATATTCAGCAGTCTATAAGATAACTGTATGTCAATATGCTAACCTGATTGAGCACACTTTCAATGGTCACAAATCATACTATACCATTGACTGTTCTTCTTTCCTCTGACAAGTCTTTTGCTTTCCTCTGAGAATAGTCTTTTTTTTTTTTTAATTTTTTGGGGGGGCATCACTGCCCTCTGGTGGTGAGAGTAGGAGGCCCAGCCTTGCTGCTGGATTTGAACCTCCAAGCCAGTGGGCTGCAGTCCCGCGCACAACCACTACACCACCGGGGTTCAGGCCCCTGAGAATAGTCTTAATAATATCATTTTGTGTCCCACCATCACAGTACTTTAAACACCCTTCAAATACCTCTACTTCCATCCAAGAGCCACCGTCATGTCTATTGTGCAACATCAATTATTGTCTGCAATACCCATTTATTTACTTCATCCATTCCACCATCTCCCAGTCTTTATTAAGTTCTAACTAATATGCCCTTATCTACTCTCTCTCTCTGATAATCCTACTTTACAAACAAAAAACTAACTACTCATCATTTCTCCCCCCCCCCAAATTGTTTTCTGATTCAACTTTTCTATCCTATTTGTGCCTAATTTCTCTCTTTAATGTATCTCAACATTCTTATTCTGAACCTCAGCCTATAAATCTGCCTGTGACCCCTAGAAATAGTTAATATTTTCTCAGTTTATGCTTGACTACTCTCTAGGACAAAAATTTCCTCAATTTCCTGCATAAAATATTCTTTTCTCTGAATCGTCCGCAATGTACCAGAAGACTGAGTTCAGAAACATGGGTGGAGTACTATACAGTGGTTTGGGAGTAATAGTGCTTAAAAGACTGTGTTTAAAGAAGAGTATAAGAGAAGACACAAAGGTAAGTTGAAGCAAGTGCATAAATATTTCACTCATATAAGCCTTAGTGGCAAGATATTTCTCATTGATACACAAACTATTAGTTTGATATTAAGCTACATTATCATATAATTGGAAAATATTTATATAATGAAAAATAATTTTAAAAGAAAATAAAACACCTACCTGGAAGCTTATGCTATTAAACTATGGTACAGGTTGTTGGGAGAGTGACATTTGTACCCCAACTAGAATTTGACATTTTCAACCACTTTTTGTGTGTCATATTTTAAAATATAAACTTTAGAAAATATTAGTGTTTTCTTTTTCTCATCATACCTGCAACTTTTCAATTATATTCCTATAATCCCAAGCCGGGCCTCCAAGAGCCTCTTTAAAGCGTGGTCCACAGCGAGCAGACAGGCGCCAGCCCATTGCCGCTCTTTGTACCATGTTTGAATGGCTCTTCATGAAAAGCGTGTTGACTTGGCTGTCCAAATCCACTGGAATGGCAATTCCACGATTCTTGGCTGAAAAAGAAAGATCCGTACTTGATTTCTTACCCAATATCAAAGATTGACTTGGGTTCCCCAAAAGTATGTGTCAACTTGTCGAGGCCATGATTCCCAGTGACTTCAGAGTAATGTGCTGATGTGATCACCCTCCAGGATCTGATCTCAGGAGATTCGGTAATTAACTGTAAGGGGGAACACCCTAGTGACATAGTTACCAGGTGGGCTGGTAACCCACAGGATCAGCACATCAAAGCCACCATCTTCTCCATAAGAGAAAGATGCCATTATCTGCTCCCCTCAAGAGTTATGTCAAAAATCCCACAGAGGCCATTCTACTCTGTCCTACAGAGCCGCGAGGGGTCAGGAGCAACTCAACGGCAGTGGTTTAATTTTTCCAACCACATTGAAAGAAAAGCACAGAGTAGAATGTGTTCTTAGAAATCAGGGTTCCTGGCCTGAGAATCAAGAGAATATCACTATCAAGACACAGAGACCTCCAAGGAATGATGGGCAATGTGAAGGGTGATAGACTCTCCTCCCAGAATTGGGACGGTTCCCTTAATGTTGCTCTGAAGTGGATATCTAGCCTCCTGAACTGGAAAGAATAAAGCATTTTTGAAAGCCGTCTATTGTGAAATTTCTAATACAGCAAGATTAAATGACAAGGACTCACATTACTAAAACAACTATAAAAATGAACAGTTAAAAAAGGAGGAATATCACATCTTCACATGCTGCCTTTATATAGTTTTATAGACATTCAAAATCATTATGCCTAGGCTGAGCCCCAGTGGCATAGTGGTTGAGTGTGGGACTGCAGCCCACTGGCGTGGAGGTTCAAATCCAGCAGCAGCTCTCCAGGATCAAGGCTGGGTAGCTCCCACAACCACCAGAGGGCAGTGATGCCAAAAAAAAACATTATGCCTAAAAATATGTCAGTTTTTATACTAATTAGTAAAATGGTTTCATTACACATCCAAGAAAAATACTTGATTTCTTGATGATTAATACTTGAAACACACTTCATACAGCATATACATATAGAAGCACATTGTAAAACAACCATGGATATTAATACCATTCCACTTGATTTCTTGATGATTAATACTTGAAACACACTTCATACAGCATATACATATAGAAGCATTGTATAACAACCATGCATATTAATACCTTCCCAGTTGCCAAAGGAAATGAAAAGACAGAAAGCACATGATAAAATCCTGTCTCTCTACTCATTAATTTAATTAGTGTGTGTGCATGTGTGTTTTTGTGTGACGTGCACCTGTGTGAAATCGCACATGGTAGAAATCTGAAAGTAGAAATGGAAAACCCAAAGTCTCAAAAATAAACATATTTAAGTTATGCCACACAGAACAAACCCTTTTCTCTAGAAATTTGTATTTTAACAGACTGAAAAACGGGACTGCCTATCATCACCAGAAAGGAATGTTGAGGTGTTTTTGCCAGAAAGGAATGAAGATGGGATTAGTCCATCAACGAAGAACAGAAGAAAGTGCCACTGAAGCTCTTAGAGGTAGAAGAGATCCTCCCAGTGTGGAGCGGCAACACAGTACAGAACAGCATCTGGAGACCTGAAAGCTAGACCCTCCCCTGGCTTACCAGCTGAGGACAGAGTAGTTGGCAGCCCTGTTTCCTCTCAGAGGATAAAGCGAGAGAAAAGTTCTTTTAAGAGAGTGGCACACCTGCCTGAAGAGAATGCCAAATGAAGGTGTTAGGGCCTGGCAGAGGAACTGAGCAAAGCTTGGGTAAGTTTCACAGCGCCTCATCATGTAGAGGTGGCATCGGGAAAGAGGAAAGGCAGCTCCAGAAAAGACGGAGAACATAGTAAAGGCTCCAGTCCCTGATCCAAGCCCTTCTTGTTCCCAGTCTGTCTGCTACACACACACACACACACACACACACACACACACACACACACACTCCTTATGGGAAAGCCTGCACTTGGGCAGCTCCTTACCCAGAACCCAGTGTTTGTCCTTTACTTTATAGAACTCAGGTGGAGAAAAGGATTCTCAAAAATGCACAGGAAACCCAGGTCCACTGCCCATGACAGACATCACACACATACATCTTCCTAATTATGAACACGCGATCAAGAATCACAGGGAAACTAAGAAATATTAAGAATAACTCACCCCTGGAAAACCACATAAGATTCAAGGAAAACTAAAAAAAATGCTTAAGTTATTACTATTATTGTTCTCAGAGACAAAGTTGCTGATACTGTATTGGGGGAAATGAGAATATCAGAAAAATAGTCCTTAGAAATTCAAATATGATTGCAAAAATAAAACTTAAAATTTGGCTGACCAAAAAGAGAAGACAAACAATCAAAGACAAAATTGTGGATCTGGAAGAAAGAAAGAAAAAGTCAAAGAATCTTCCAGAATCTGAAAGAGTAAAATAGAAAAGAAAGCGAAGAAAGAGATTATCCAACAGATATAAATTCCAAAATGGGCTAGCAGAGACATGAACGGGAAAAAAAATCATGAAGAATAGAAAGAAAAATGTTTTCCTTCATCTGAAGAAAGATGTAAACTTGAGATTAAAAGGGTCCACTTTGTATGAAAAAAGATACACATATTTTGCTGTATTCCTGTAAAAACATACATGCCAACCACAAAGAGAACATCACACAAAGTCCCTGAGAGAAAATGTTTCCTTTCAGAAATGAGGATGAAAACTACCTTTTTGTCCTGAGCACCGGATGCTACAGGACAATGGAGTATCTTTAAAGTTTTGAGGGGTGAAGTATTTCACAATTAGAAGTTTCTATCCATCTAAATGTGATTCCAGGATAAAGGCATTCCAGCATGTCGGAACACAAAAAACACGTCCCTGACTCACCTAGGAAAAAATGACTCCAAAAAGCGAACTGGGAATTAAAGAATCTGATGGCCTATATGCAATGGCATGAAAGGAATAGTACTCTTCCTGCTGCTAACAATTCTTAGAAGCTGAAAGGTGCTTAAAAATGCCTGTGAAGATAAACCATTTTAGCTACCGATAGGAAAATAAGTCCTTATATAAACATGTGCTTTAGCTGGATTTACGCAAATAAGAACAGCAACAGCTCAGAGGCAACCCTAAACAATCCCTTGCACCACTCTCCAGATTCAGCGAAGCAGTGAACCAGTTCCTCCTGTTCATGACACACTTTCCTTTCCTAAAGCAGCCAGTCTTTGCTGGTGTCAATCACTCACGGCGGCACAGCGATAGCCAAACCTCTTCTGAAGGGCAGACGCCTCCAACAGCCACGCTGCATATGGTTATAAACACTTAATTCTGCACCATGATCAAATCCTGGCAGAACTTTAGTTCTTTCCTGGCTTCTTCACACAAATGTTGGGTTTGATCTAAACAGAGAGAACCCAACAGTCATACTACTAATGTGCTATTTTCTTTCTTTCTTTTTTTTGGGGGGGGTGGGGCATCACTCTCCGGTAGTGGGAGTAGGAGGCCCGGCCCCACTGCTGGAATTGAACCTCCATCCCAGTGGGACCACGCACAACCACTACGCCACCGGGGCTCAGCCCTAATGTGCTATTTTCTAAACCAAGAAAGAATTGCAATCTTTGATGTTGCTGAAAACCTTTGACAGCAAAGTGTCTGCCATGTTGAAATGGGAGAGGAGAACTGGAGGAGATGGACTGTTCAATAATCTAGGTCAGCGTGTGTTACTTTGTGCTTATTTGCGCATCTTTAGTGAACAGTATCACGTGAACACGTGGAACTACAACAGATTAATAAACAGGCACAAGCAAACCCTGCTTACCTGGCTTATTGTTTGTCAGCATTTATAAATTTGAAAACAGGTTTGGATCCTGTAGGACAGGGCTACTGGGGTGGGAGGCAGAACTCGGCATAGGGAGGTGCAGAATCTCTAATGTAGTGGGGGGAAAATGTAACACTGCTCCTGAGAGATCAGTAAATAAACACGAGCAAATCCATGCTCACTTTGTTTATTGAGGAGTCCCCGGACACTGGGGGCTGGGATTTAGATCTCACTTGGGAATCTCAAAAGTGCTCAGCGGGTCCAGCAGGCTAAGCACTGGGCTATGAACCACGTGGCCCCTGATTCCAACCCATCCGCTGCTCTGGGGGTGGAGGAGAGAGACTGCGTCCCTAAAGGTGGAGGCGCAGAAACCCCCGCTCTTCTCCGCCCATATGGTCGCTACGACGTGGAATCACCTAGACGGCAGTGGGTTTGAAGAATCTGGTACATTCGAGGCAACGAAAAAGAAGTGTTGTTGCTATGAAAGTGACTTACACAAAGCACTGCGAACTGAATACTTTTCGACTGACGCCAATGGAACTTTCTTTAAATGGCAGCAGCACCTCTGTTATTCTTAGGACCGCAGCGATCCTTCGTGAGGTCACAAAAGTGTCGCCCGCCCACAGATGTTCCTGTGAATTGCTGTCACTCGTGCCAGGCCTGTGGACAAGCCGGGGCTCAGCAGCCTATCTTACACTTTGCTGAAAGGTCTTTTTGTCTCGCCCAAAGTCTGCCACTTTAATTGGTATTATCGAGCCTCCTATCTTAGCACACACTGCACAATATAAATTTGGTGGGTAAAATACATTGCTATCTTAAACCTAAAGGTAAACTCTAGACAAGGGCAAAAATCACAGTTTCTAGGCAATAAAAGAAAATTTACTCTGCAATTAGGGAAAAGGAACTTTAAAGGTTTGGGGTCATATTTTTTTAAGTAGGTTTGTGTAGCAAATGATAAGAGTTTTTTTTTCAAGCAGATTTAAAAATCTGAATACCTTTCAAGGCACAACCTTCTGAAATATATTCACAACACTGTCACACTACTCTAATTTGAAAGCGAAATTGACTTTGCTAATTTAACTCTCCAAATAGTGTTTGAAATTTAAAGTGAAAACACATGTCTAAGAAGATTTACTTCATGATCTCACCTACATGTTAATAATTAGAACACTTTTTAAAGCACAACCAAAATAGGATCTAAAAACTCTGCTTACGGTTTTTTTACTTACGAAAACTCCAATATAAATTGCATCTGAAAATATTAAATTGAAGACATAACTTGTGATTAAGTTATTCCCCGCCTCTCTCAATAAGAAAAGGCTAATGAGTTTACTATAGCCTGCTGAAGTTTAAGATGTTTTAAAAAGAAATGTTCCTGCTTCACATCTAAGTTTGAATGCAATTGAGATCTTACCTTGTTAAAGATATAGTGTCAGAGAATAAGTATATAAACTGAAAAAAGAAAAAGGAGGGGGGGAGTTGGTACAGATGCATTTATCTTTTATAGAGCACTGCAGAAAGAGATAGCTAGTGCTCTAAAATAAGATCACTCTCCTCACAGGTATTTTGATTATTAGGCAAATCTACTAATTAGGCTTATAATTCCTAGAAATTCTCAGAATGTGACAAATCTTCACCGTGATTTTAAGAAGCAATTTAAATCTATTTTGAGTTATTATTCATTAAGTTTTGCATATTCTGTGAAATGTTTTAATTAGATGAAATTACTGATGGTCTTTGCCAGACCGAAAAGTCAGAGAACATGCTAGTGCAGTGACAGGTGCCATGCAAGGAATAATAGATCAACTGACAGGGGAAAGGCAACTTCAAGTTTAAGCATTAATTGGGAAACTTGGTCGGTTGTCAAGCCATACTAAACAAGCCCACAAGAGCAGGAACAATTGGTGCCACAGGAAGACAGTAATGGGGTGGGCAGGGAGAGGTGCTTTCCTGTGTTATGCTGCAGTATGCAGAATAAATCTGTGCTGAAGCATGTGTGTTCTACCCATTAGCAATATTAAATGTATCTTTCCTATTTAGAACTAGACTACATTGATCCTTAATTAATCCTCAAATACAATAACGAATATAAATTATATAGGTTAGCCCAAGACTAGTACTGGCACACCTGACTCATCATTTGATAAAAACTGAGTCCTTCATTTTTCCCTTAGTTTTTTGAGTCCTTACCTTTGATATCTTCCAACTAAATATACGCCAGGCAATTTGAGATTTTAAACGACCCCCAAATACAAACAAACCACTAACCAAAATCACCAAAAATCAGAATGGGGAACTTGAGAAAGCAATCTCAAACGGATCAATGCGCTTCTGAAGATGAAAGAAAACCTAAAATGCCATAAGATAAAATTGTACTGCATTCCCCAAATGTAAAATAAATGGGCAAATGACAGATGGGCAAAAACACCATGACTTATGGTCAACAGTTCATTTCCTTACTATACAGTAGTCGTGGTCTTCCAGTCCATTCTGATGCATAGCAAACTCTTACAAGGCAGGGTGGAACTCCCAGAAGGTTCCTAGATGGTACATTTTTATGGAAGCTGGCCCTCTCATTCATCTCTGGAGGTGCACTGGTGGGTTCCAACTGCTGGCTGTTGTTTAGCAACCAAGCACTTTAATCACAACATCAGCCAGTCTCCTTTTAATATACAGACTGATACAAGTCATTACGGAAAAATTAATATCAGAAAAAAGGTCAGGCACAGGAAGAAAGAGTACACTGAAAAAGAAATCTCAAAAATAATCCTATGGAAAGCTATCTTTTTCAATCATTTATAAAAACAGAAACATTAGGTTTGTGGGGGGTGGTGTAGTTTTTGTTTTCTTGGGGGTTTGTTTTATTTTGTCTGAACTTTAAGACCTGGAAGATCTGAGTTGGGTCTGCATTATGGGGGGGAAAGATTGCTGGCAGGGTGGAAATGGGACACTCTCCAAAGAGGGCCTGTGGTTCTGTGGATTACTTGAAGCAGAGGCAGCAGCACCAAGAGCTGTCTGAGTAAAGCTACGTGCCTTCAGGCCGGAGACTCACTTTTGGAGCAGGGTGCCTCTACCTACTTAACTAGGAGAGCTGGCCCAGGCACCCTCCTTCAAAAGTGAGTGTCTGGCCTGAAGACATTTAGCTTTACCGTGATACACAGTGAAATGGAGTACCCTTTGGGCTATTGGTGATGCTAAAGGAGCTTCATAACATTATGTGAGCAGGAGACAGATCAAGGAGTTGTGTGGCTGGGAAGGCAAGGACCCAGTTGTGTCATGCCTGTTAGCATGACTGAGAGGAGACTGCCCTGCCTGGAAGAACTGTATTCTGGGCATTTCTGAACTTGAATTATAATTTATTCCAGTCCCTAGTAATGGCTCTAATTGTATTGTCTATGAGTTCTGTGTGGTCATTCAAATGAATTGTAGTGCCCAACAGACAACCAGAGAGTTCTGTGGGAGGGATGGTTGGTATCAGAATTGGTAAAACGGGTGGAGGGTGGAACCTGACCTCGAGCACATAGGCAATGGTCCTGAGAATTCAAGGCCTTGCTGGATTTAATTCTCCTTCCCCCTTGTGAAGTCAGAGAAGGTTAGAAGCTACATAGACATCATTTTTACAGGGCTATATCTAACAAAGAAAATTAACTCAGAAATTCCACTAGGTGCATTCTCTACCCTACCAATATTCTCCCTCAGACATACGTGATTAGAAACTGTATAAACACACAACGGAGTTAAACAAACTAGGGTATCACACACTGACATACATGTAGACAGTGACAAGGGTAGACATTCATTCTGTGTGTGGCATTTTTTTTAACTCTTCCTAGTTATTTCTTGTATCTATGCAAAGATATTCCTTAAGTACCTGCTGTGATCTATACATAATATCAATTTCTAGAACTTTATACAACATTAGGCACTTAGTCTGTATCTTCATCTCTGTTCTTTTCACATACATGAGGTGCTTCCAAACGTTTGTGGGAAAAGCCCATCATTGTCTTTTTGTTCCATTTTCCACAAATTTTTGAGGCCCTTTGACACCCCTCATATTTTATTTTACCCCATTATGTTGGGAATTCATTTAAGATCAGAAAATATGGCTTGACAGACTGAATAGCTTCAACAACTTGAAGAATGTCTTTCATGCAATGAGAAAATATGTTTAATTTTTAAATTAATTAATTTGATCAGAGTTTCTCCAATCTTGTAACTTCTTCAGATTTAAAAGTAATCATGGAGTTTTCAAAACTATCAATACTGGAGTATATAATGTCTTTATACAGTCAAGTATCGCATGTTAGATAGATTAATATAGATATATTTGTTTAAAAGAGACTGAGTCTCTCTTCCCAAAAGGTTAATATTGCTACATGTTCAAAACATTTTGGCTTAAAGATAGCCATTCCTTCTTCAAACTGTTTGCAAAACATTTTTTACAGAATTTCCACTTGGAAATAAGATTTGTTGCCAACGACATACCCAACATTAATCCCCCAAAATCATTTGAAGATTACACAACACATGAAGCAAAATCCTTTTGTAAGTTAAGTAATGTGGAAATAATCCTTGGACAGTTTTCATGAGAGCACTTTCTCCCATATGCTCTTGTATTTTATGTGAAGGAGTAAACTGAGGAAGGCTGGCTGTCCAAGCACAGTGAAAAATTCTCATGGCCTTAATGAGAATTCATCCTACCTCAGTGAGCACCTGGACGTACAATTGATGGCAAGGAGCCTCATCCGTATTTGTCCTCATTTACAACAAACATTAATTTACCTCACTGAGTGAAAATGTGCCGACACATATTTATTTATTTTTCAATCACTTTATTGGGGACTCTTACAGCTCTTAAAACATTCCATACATTAATTGAATCAAGCATATTGGTACATATGTTGCCATCATCATTCCCAAAATATTTTCTACTTGAGCTCTTGGTATAAGTTCCTCTTTTGTCCCTCCCTCCCCCACCCTGCCACCCACATCTATTGCCATTATTGTATCTTACACTGTCCATCACCTCCCTTCACTCACATTTCTCATTCTTCCCTATGTGGTGGTGGTGGTGGTAGGAAAGGCTATATATGCAACCTTGTGATGGTTTTCTCCTTTCTCCCCCTACCCTCAGGTTATCGCTACTCCCACTACTCTTCCTGAGGGGCTTATCTGTCCTGAATTTCATATATGAAGAGTCTTATCTGTAACAATGCGTGTCTTCCAGCCCAGCCAAATTGTAAGGTCATGGTAGTGGGGGAAGCAAGCATTCAGGAACTACAGGGCTGATTCATCAGTGCCATACTATACCTTGGTTGAATCACCCCTTCTTTATAACTCGTCTGTGGGGGACTGTCCAATTGTCTACAGATGGGTTTGGGATTTCTAATCCAAGCCCCCTTGTTAGCATCAATATAGTTGTTTGTTTTGAATCTTTGATACCTGATCCCATTGATACCTCATGGTCACACAGGCTGGTGTGCTTCTTCCATGTGGGCGGGCTTATTTGCTTCCCTGCTAGAGGGCTGCTCGTTTAACCTCCAGCCTTTAAGAGCCCAGATGCTGTATCTTTTGATAACCAGGCACCATCTGCTCTCTTCACATTTGCCTATGCACCCATTTTGTCTTCAGTGATTGTGTTGGAAAGATCAAAGAGTTCCAAGTTATCAAAACAAAGTGTTCTAGTGTTAAGGGAGGCCTTAAGTAGAGACCCAGAGTCCATCTGCTATCTTACTACCATATATATTCGAGTATAAACTGATTAGAATATCAGTCAAAGCACCAAATTTTATCACAAAAGCTGCATTAAAATGTATTGAAAAAAATCAGCTTATACACAAATACATATGGTACTTAATATTTACCATATGTATATGGGACTTTATTCCTTTCATCATAAATTAATATATTTATATATACACATGCCTAGAGCTAAACCTCTAAATAGTTTTTGCCTCCTATTTCTTTCTTCTATTTCCTTTCACCTTCCTCCTATACCACTATCATGATCACCCTCTAGTCAGCTCTGAGTAATCCCAGGTGCATTGCCCTTGATTAAACCCCTCCAGGCATTATAGGCCCCCCTCAATTTTAGATCTCTTGTTGGTCCCTTTTCTCTGAGTTTATTGGCTCCCCACTCCCTGTCCCCATATCCTCCTCTCGTATACTACCCTAGAACCACTGGTCCCGGTGTTTTCTTGGGATTGTTCATCCTGCCTTTCTTATGTATCTAGACAGAGGGCGAAGAAAAACAAAGGCAGGAATAAATCAAGAAAAAAAAGAGATAGGTCCAAATCTGTCAACTGACCCTTATGTATTTTTTTTCAATCAAGTCTGATGAGGTGACAAGCTGTGTGCCCTGAGTCAGAAGTCTATTTTCAGAATTCCTCGGGCACTTGGTTACTCTGTTCTCCTTGCTGCCCTATTGCACTCCCTTCTCGTTTCACACCAGTGTGCATGGGGCACACAGGAGACACATATCTAAATTCCAATTAGAGATCCAGTGAGTAAAATTACTCTGTCTGGGGATCTGTGTTTGTAATAAATTAAGTCTTTACTGAGTTCCTTAAGTGGCTCAAACAGTGTGCTATCAATATAAGACTGTCAATATAAGGATCACAAGGGCCATGACATTCTGTCTGCTTCACAAAGATGACAGCCAAGACAACCCAGAGGAAGTGCATTCTCCATGACACCTGGGGGCCGTACGTCAGAATCTGCTCCTCGATGGCAGGTGGAGCGTAGGTTCCCTTCTAACCAATGTCATATTCTGCACATCACTAGTGTGAAACTGGCAAGGGGGAAGTGAGAGTCCACAAAGTCTTCAGATAGAAAACAATCAAAAGTGGACTATCTTTCTAAAGCATAGACATCATATCAGCATCCAACATGTTACACGTATGCTAAATATACAAAGGATCATGATGTGCTTTTCAAAACTCTGAGGATGGGTCAGAAAATCTTAATGTGATGCATACATTGTAAGTTAACCACTAGCAGGGGCTGAGCCCCTGTGGCGTAGTGGTTGTGGTGGGACTGCAGCCCACTGGGTTGGAGGTTCAAATCCAGCAGCAGCTCTCCAAGAGCAAGGCTGGGCCTCCTATTCCCACCAGAGGGCAGTGGTGCCCCAAAACAAACAAACAAACAACAACAACAAAGTTAACCACTAATGATAGTAATAGCTCAAATGATAAAAAAAAAAAATCTGGACTAATAATGATCAAGTGAAAAGAGACAAAGCAATATCTGTTCGAAGGCACTGTTTTTCCCTTAACAACTCGCCCAGATACCTCACTAACTTGCTTTATTCTCATTCTTTCAAAGTTCTCTGAAAATCTGATGCATCTGTTTCATGCACAGCTAAAATAACTTCTTGATCCATATTTTGTAATCTCAAAGGTATAAAGATCTGTTTAGACTGACTGGATAAAAATTAAAAAGAAAACAGAGCCCAAACCATCCAATCAATTAATTTTAAGTCGGAGGAGCCCTACAGAAGGTTTCTGAGACTGTAAACCTTCAAAGCCTCAGTTGGTGGTTTGAACCACCACCTTTGAGGTCAGCAGCACAGCACTTGCTCCATGGCTGAGCGAGCATCTACTAGCATGCCAGACTAGAATGGGTTCAGATCTCTGCCTGCCTGTGGCTTTGGGCAGAGAAATGAAACCATGAAACTTTCTAACCTCAGTTCCCGATTTGAAATGCAGGGACAAAAAATATGTTCCTATCATAGTTTATCACACTGTGCAATAGTCTGCAAACACAAGCTGAACACACTGACTTATTAAGTGCTTTACTGATGTTTACTACCTGCCATATCTAAAAGAATCAACTACTTTTGATAATCGTTAAGCTGAGCTCTTACACATGAAAGCACTTTACAAATCATAAAGTGCTATGTAAATGTCACTGTAATTGCTATGTACAATTAAAGTGGATTTAACAATTTGTAAAACAACTGAACAAATACTTTGTAAAAACAGAGTATTCTCTTTGTCTTGTTATAGTTTTTAATACATACCTTTTTTCAATTCCTGCATATTACACCTGTTTATTTTTAACACCTCTTTGAGTTTTTAAGCTTTTGTAATTTTTTTTGGCAGGGAGCATCACTGCCTCTGGTGGTCGTGGGCACTACCCAGTGCTGCTCCTGAGGGCCGCTGCTAGATTTGAACCACCAAGCCCATGGGCCGCAGTTCCGCACTCAACCACTTACGCCACCGGGGCTCAGCCCTCTTTGAGTTAAAGAGCTGCTCCAACACAAAAATGTTTTTGAACTTGAGTTATGACACTTCAGACAAGTCCCTATCCAGCAAATCAAAATGTCATGGAAATCAAAGCAAACCCACTGCCATGGAATGGATCCCAAGACACAGAGACTCTAAGAGATGGAGCTGAACTGCTGCCTGACCAGTAATGAAAGGAGAGATACCAGAAGTGTAAGGGGGACGTGGGGGGAGGGAGTACTGATCACAATGATCTACATATAACCCCCTCCCCGGGGGGACGGACAACAGAAAAGTGGGTGAAAGGAGACATTGGTCAGTATAAGACATGACAAAATAATAATAATTTAAAAATTATCAATGGTTCATGAGCGAGGGGGGAGGAGAGAGGGAGGAGAAAAATGAGGAGCTGTTAACAAGGTCTCAAGTAGCAAGAAAATATTTTGAAAATAATGATGGCAACACATGTACAAATGTGCTTGACGCAATGGAAAGATGAATGGATTGTGATTAGAGCTGTAAGAGCCCCAAATAAAATGACTTAAAAAAAAAAGAACAAGATATGGATGGAGTTTAGCTTATCAGTCAAGCAGAATTCTGATGAACTCACTTGAAGATGCAACCAAGATATGTACTATAGCTCTCTGTAGACCATATTCTCATATTCTCTCTCTCTCTCTCTCTCTCTCTCTCTCTCTCTCTCTCTTTTTCTCTCTCTCTCTCTCTCATCTTCCTGCCTGTTGGAGCCCTGCTGTGTTTTCCATGGACCTTCGATTGACATAACTTTACACACACCAGGCTGAGATCTTCCTGCAGACTGCATCATTGCAGTTTCATGAGTCCGGAGAGGGATTTATGGACTAGTATCGGACTTATACTTGAATTGGACTGACCTGAGATGTTTTCTTGATATATAAAATTGTTTCTTGAGATAAAGTTCTTTCTTACATGTATAGGGGTATCATTGCATTTGTTTTCTAGTCAATCTGGCTTAACAAACCCTCTAATCAGGTGTACGGCATGATTGTGCTGTGGCCATTACAGTGAATTATCAAAGGCAGCATAGAAGCAGAGTGCCATGGAGGAATGGTTGGTGTCAGACCAGGGTAAGGAAGGATGGAGCATGAAGGCATGTCTGGAGCCTTGCCTTATGACAGTAGGGGAGCCAGAAAAGGTCAGATGTGGCCATCTGCCTCCCATGCCTTTTGTAGCATTGCTTTCAAGTAATCTCAAGACTAAGAGGAAAATAAAGTAGTACAATATGGTAAGAGGTGAGAAGGAGCTGCAACAGTGCACATTGGTGCCCTGGAACATTCATTACACATTTAACTTTTGAGCTGAGATCTGACCAGAGGAAGTCTGCCAGTGAAAATCGGCACATGCAAATGCCCTGAAATAGGGAAGAGGTTCATGTGGATGAGGAATGCACCAGTCCTTGGACAATCTGTCTCACGGTGACGACGTGTATGCTGTTGTGAAGCTGGCCACAATGCCACCACCATTTCAAATACCACCAGGATGACACGTCATGCAGAACTTGCCCACGAAAACAGACAGAAAGGCAAGCTGAGCTAACAATCACCTTGCAAGGCTTACTCACTGAAAACCCTATGGCTTTCCACCAAATCTTGTCTGACAAGCTCCACCCTGTCATTCGGAAGGATCAATCGCTGGAAAAGGACAGCACGTTTGGCAAAGGAGAGGACCAACAAGGAAGATGCTCCATGGGATGGGGTGGCACCATACAGACATAATTACGGACTTGGACACGCCGGCAAGCTGAGGCTGATGCAGGATCAAAGGGTCCAGGCTGTCTGCATAAACTCTCCACGCGTCCCCGCCGACTTGGCAGCAGCTCAGCCACAGAAAGGAGTCCCGGCGGTGCAGTGAGTTCTGTGTTGAGCTGATGGGAACCACAAAGATCGGCGGTTGGAATCCTCAGTTGTTTTGCAGGAGAACGATGAGGCTTTCTTGTTCCCCGAAGAGTGCGAGTCTCAGAAACCCAAGGTGGCAATTCTACCCTGCTCAAGAGGGTCACCAAGAGCCAGAACTGACGCGTGACAATGAGCCGGCGTTTGTGAAGAGCAAACCAAGGCCGAGCATAGAAGACAGTCAATGCGGATGGAACAGTGGGAGAGAGGAGGAGCGCAGCGCCCAGCAATGGGTGGTAGGAGAAGTAGTTGCAGCTCAGAAGGCAAAGGACTTTATAAGCCATGCGAAGAATACAAAGTTCACTTTAAGTACAATGGAAATTCCTCCAAAGGAGAATGATGTGGTCCAATTTGTATTTCAGGATCATTCTGACGATTGTGCGAGGAAAGAATTCAGCAGGGGAAGAGTGGAAGTGGGGGGTCCAGGAAAGAGAGTCTTGAAATAACCCTTTGATGTTGTATTTGGAAAGGGGACACACAGGAGACATACAATGTTGTATTTGGAAAGGGGACACACAAGAAGAAATCCAATTTTTGCCAATTGTTGTGGCCTTTCCCTCTTCCTGTTAACTCATTCTTCTTTCTTTTTCCTTCTTTTTTCCTCTTTTTCTTTCTTTCTCCTTTCTTTCTTTCACCATTCAGTTATAAATCCTTCAGTAGGGTGGAGCAAAGTCAGACCAGTACTAGGGAAAGAGTGGGAAGGGGCGGCGGTGGCCCAGAGCCTGGCACTGGTGTGCACGGGGTGGCGGACAGCATCTGCAGAGAAGAGCTGCCTGCCCTGGGGAATCAGCACATGAGTGACATAGAGAGAGTCTCAGAGCAGTGTTAAAGATGAGCAGGGGAGAGCAGAAAGGAACACAGGAAGGGCCGGCATAGAGCAGTGTGGAGAGAGTCTGAGCCGGGCAGGCTGAGGGGGAATCACAGGGTAGCAGCCTCCTGGGGAAGGCAGGAGCCTAAGCCAGGGGAGGAGACCATCTCCAGAGGGGGCTGTCGGAGGTTATGCTGGGGAAGCGGAAATCCTCCTGGGGGTGGGCTGGCAGGCATGCGGGTGTCAAAACCTAACAGGCGTGAGGTGAGGGAGCATGGGTGCACAGGAAGCTTAGCCAAGTGAGGCCATCACAGCTGCTAGTTTCTTTAGAAGAATCATCAATTTCACAAGGTTCCAGTCCAGCTTATTATAATTTATCTCTCAGCTTAATGAAATTTTGTTTGTTGGTTTCTTTGTTTGTTTTTGGGGGGCATCACTGCCCTCTGGTGGGCGTGGGAGGCCCAGCCTTGCTGCTGCTGGATTTGAATCGCCAAGCTAATGGGCCACAATCCCATAGTGGCACTCAACCACTATGCCACTGGGGCTCAGCCCCGGAATGTTTTATAGTTCTGCAATTTTATAATTTCATACTTATTATTAATAAGTTTATTCCAAAGGGTTTCATATTCATGCTGTTAGAGAAACTGGTTTATTTTCCAGATAGGTTCTCTCTTTCTTGGTATACCGTATTTTTCAGACCATAAGACGTACCTGACCATAAGACATACCCAGTTTTTAGAGCAGGAACAAAAGAAAAAAAAAATCCTGAGCCAAATAATACCAGTATACTAAAATGTTCTGGAGCACCACACCTTTGGACCAGAAGATGTACCCTCATTTTCCCCCCACTTTTGTGGAGGAATAAGTGTGCCTTATGGTCTGAAAAATGTACTATCCAAATCTACTGAGCTAAATATTTATTTGGAATTAGTCAGTCCTATGAATGCTATTTTTCTTTTAATTCTGATAATGGTTCCATTGATCCTCTTGGGTTTTAACTATGCATTCAAATTTAAATTGAGGCCTTCATTAATTTTGCTAACATGAGGTCACTTAGGTCAAACTGTAGACAGGTATAAAGTTCTACTTACAATGTTTAATTCATGATGAATTAATTAAATCACTTATTCTTTTACCAAATTATTTAATGGCCAATGTACCAGGCCAAGAGAATGCTGGGAGCACTGGTGTCGTAGCAGGTTATGCATTGAGCTGACAACTGCAAGGGTGGCTGTTTGAAACCGCCAGGCACTGCAAAGGAGAAACTGGAGGCTTACTGTTCCCATGGAGATTGACAGCCTTGGAAACCCACAGGGACAGTTCTCCCTGTCCTGCAGAGTCACTATGAGCTAGAACAGACTCACTGGCAGTAGAAGAAGATAATTTTCTGTTTCCTCCCCTATAAAATGTAAAATGTACCCACCTAAGCATTCATTGAGAAAATACATGGATATTGCTTAGTACTGTAGAATGGGCAGAACCCACTGCCAAACCCACTGGCATTGAGTTGATCTGGACTCATGGTGATATATAGGGCAGTGGTTCTCAATCTGTGGGCCGTGGCCCCTTTGGGGCAACCCTTTCACAGCGGTGGCCCAATTCATAACAGTAGCAAAATTACAATTATGAAGTAGCAACAAAAATAATATTATGGTGAGGAGATGTGCCACCACAACAGGAAGAATTGTATGAAAGGGCTGTGGCATTAGGAAGGTTGAGAACCACTGATATGGAATGTCAGAGGCTGGGTCCCTTGACGGGTGCAGACACTACCCCCTTCCTCCCGTGGAGTTGCTGATAGGCTTGAACCACTGACCTGTGATTTACAATCATTGTGAACAGCACTATCAGCACTACCATGTTTTTATTGAAAATGGTAAATGCTCAATAAATGTTACCAATAATAACAACACTGATAATGAAACATTCTATAAGCCACTCCTCCCCATGCTGCAGAAATGCATGTAAGAAAATGATCACAACTCCCTTTTTCTTTTTTTCTCTTTCTTTTCTTTAATTTCCAGTAGGTCCAGTCAACTCTGACTTTTTATTCAGTTCTCACATCTCCAAATAGTAGAATTGTCCTAATTTCTCATTAAAGAGGAAAATGCAGAATGAAACCAAAAATCTATGAGAAGTATTTTCCGGAATCCACCAATCACCTGAATCACCTTGCTTTACATTTCTTTGCAGTTTCTAAATAGTGATAAATTTCAAATAAAATTCTCATAAAGTTCTATTTGTATGTCAGGCTACTTAATAGTCAAAAACAATTCCCACATGTAACCTGAGACAAGAATTAAACTAAAATCAGCCCTATAAAAATCTTCTTGAGGAAAAAAAATGTATGCGAAAAAACACTGTGCAATAATACTAAATTTAAGTCTAGAAAAACAATTGCATTATCCACCCAAACAGTATGCAATGCTGTTATTTGTTGAC
The DNA here is from genome assembly GCA_004026705.1 of Nesogale talazaci. NCBI lineage: Eukaryota > Metazoa > Chordata > Mammalia > Afrosoricida > Tenrecidae > Nesogale > Nesogale talazaci. Next base: position 98,060 of record PVJH01004564.1, read on the forward strand.
GACAATTCTGCTGTACGGAGACCCAAAGCTGTAAATGAGAAAGGTATTTGAATCGCCTATTATCTCACGGCCCAGTTTCTTCAAGAAAATGTAAAAATAAGTAAAACCTAACACCAGGACTTACCCACTTCAGCCAAACTTCGGATACAGGACTCCACGGAGGCTTTCTGTGCCGGGTTTGGCCAAGTGCAATTGTAAATTCTGAAGGCAGATTGCAGCAGCTGAATAAACACCGGCTGGTGGGTCTGCGAAGAGAAAGAAATTAATACAAATCTGACCAATAGGGCTGAGCCCCGGTGGCGTAAGTGGTTGAGTGCGGGACTGTGGCCCGCGGGCTTGGTGGTTCAAATCCAGCGGTGGCTCTCAGGAGCAGTGCTGGGTTGTGCCCACAACCACCAGAGGCAGTGATGCAAAAAAAAAAAAAAAAAATCAGGCCAATAAACATTAACACTCTTTAGCACATAACTATTATCAAAAAGACTCGTCAAAGTGAAATGTGAGCCAGTCTTATAAGACTCAGTGCTACAGCAAACACATATGATGACACTATTTCAATCCATACCGAAAATCCATAACTTGCATTTAACTCCATTCTTAATCAGAAAAAAAGATAGCCTTGCTTCAAGTCAATGGCATGAACTGAGGTATACACGCATACATATTTACATAGACATATATTTACAATTCCTTGGTTTGTTTCTAAGTATAAATAAGGTAGATGCTTCTGAGTTTAATCAGTCAGTTAGTTTTTACATGATGGGCACGCAGAGTAAAAAAATGACCATTTTTTACTCTATCTACCCAAAATAATTTCAAATGGCTATCTTTAGTAGTTTTAATTTTTTTCCCAACAACTGAAAGGGTGTTTTTATAAGAATAATAAATAATCACTATGAAATATTTTGAAACCATACAAATGAAAATCACTCAAAATCTTACCATGTAGAGAGAATTAATATCAATATGTGGATATATTTATTTCCTGAAGTTTTCTCTCATACACACATATGTAATCTTTATCCACATAAGTTTGAAGGATGCTATCATACAATTTTGTGGCATGTTTACTTAGTATTACATTATGATCCCCTTATTCATCAGTTTATTTCTTAAAAAAAAAAACCTTTTTAACTTTCACATAGTAAGCGATTTTATAGATAAATATATATGGTGATATAAACATACCATCACTCATTTAGCTATTCTCTCATCTGTGGGCATTTAAGGTAGAAGTCATTTTTCAGGTCTTATAAAGACTTGAATGCAAACGTGAGCATGTACATTTCTGCTGAGTCCGGTAGTATAAATTACTAGACGGGGACGATGGGTCAAAATGCCCATCCATTTACAGAACCAGGGAACTTAGCTCAACCCTGGGAAGAACCGTCCCTCAGCTATGAGCGTTCTTTCTCTGCTTGAAGTGAGAGTCAATAGAATTCAACTGGCAGCGGACTCTCTTTTGAAACAATAATGTTCAGTCAACTAAGAAAATGCCAGAATAGCAAATACTAGAAAAAAAAAAAAGTATGAGCTTTGGACGTGTAAGAAAGCGGCTTCCTGGTCAGATAAAAGTTTCTTACTGTGCTTTGTTTTTTTTTAATTCTAGCTTTTCCTACTAGCATAAGGTAGATACATCTTTTGCCGTGGCTTCCTTGTTTGCGTGCTTGCTAGTTACCTGAAGGCTGGTACTGTTGTCTGAAAAAGGAGAATTAAAGAAGCCGCTCACGATGTTGACCACCGACTCGGTGACGCACTTCTCCAAGAAGACGTCGGCGTGTTTCCGGTCGGTAGTTGTGTTGCAGACCTGAAGAGGAGAACAAAGCAACTCAGACACCTGACCGTATCTTCCTTAGAGCCCAATGCTGGAGAATATTCTTTCCTGATGTTATTATGGGGAACTGCCCAGGAAGAACTGTGGACGCACAGTGACCTCGGGTGACAGAGAAGGCCTGCCCCTGGAAGGCCACCTCTGCCGACGCTCTGGGCCAGCCCTTCCTCTTAGGGAGCCGAGGCGGCCCTCAAATCACCAGCCAGACAACTGAACCTTTTGCCCCACAAGGACCCCTGCGCCTTCCTAGTGCTTGTACGACGCAGCTGTCTGTTCGTTTTCAACCCAAACACTCGCTTGCTCAAACCCACTATGATCAGTCGACGTAACTTCACCTTCAAAGCTGGTTGTCACTTTGCCTGAATTCCCTCACAACTCCTTCTTCCCAGGCTTCCTCTCCCTTCTTTCAGGTGTTCGCTGTCTCCTTCTACGCTCAGCTTGGCTTTGCTGGAAACACTTTTCCTCTCCGTGTGAGGAAACGAAAAAGAAAACACTTTCGCAGGTCTATTTTTGCAAAGTGCTGAGTGGTCTTGCTGGTGTTGCGGCACCGATGGGAACTGGCAGTTCAAACCCACCAGTCACACTGCAGGAGAGGGGGGCTCAACTGCTGCCCTCAAGTTGTTCAGCCTTGCACGCCCCCTGGGGAAAGGTGTCCCCTGTGGTATAGGCCACTTCCATTTAGCTGATTCTGATTCACAGCGACCCTGGAAAGGGTTTCTGAGTCTGTAAAGTCTTTGCGGATGCAGGCAGTCTCAGCTTTCTCCCATGGATAGAAGGTGACTGGTGGCTGGGATTGGCTGGATGGCACAGATTGGTCCTTTCATGCATTTCTCTTCCCTGGGAGCCTGATTAGGGGCAGGGGGGTAGTTAAGTGCTTGGTTGCCACCTGAAAGGCAGGCAATGAGAACCAACAAGCTGCCCCCCCCCCAAAAAAATGAAAAAGATGTAGCCGTCTGCTTCCCCAGACACCTCCAAGACTCACGGCATCTAGGCTGTTCTCACACATCGCACGCGTGGCATGGAGACCGTATGGGACAGGGTGGGGCTTGGAAATCTATGGATTTCCAAAGCCGTGACCCTTCACAGGAGCAGAAACTCTCCTCTGTGTCCCTCTGGGGGTTGCAAACGACCCTGTGACTAGTGGCCCAACATGTCACCCCTATGCCATCAGGAACATCTTCACGGCAGTTCTACTCTGCCCGATTAGGAACGGATTCAACCGCAACAGATGTATCTCTTTCCACGTAGACTGTCTGGCCCAATATGGATGACACACCAGAAAATACCATGGGAGAACAACCAAAAGAAAGACATGCCAAAACCCTGCCCAACAATTTTGACTTTTTCATCCACCGAACATCTGGGAAGCTTGGAAGTCTGAAGTCTGCATTTGTGTGTGTGTGTTTTCTCCCAGGAAGCCAAACAAAAAGAGACCCTGCTAGAGCAGTGGCTACAACAGGAAAGTGGCCGGCCCTGGTTCCAGCTGTCTTCTCATGGGATTCCATGTGGCAGAAGATGATCACTTCCCTAAGCAAACTATACATGTCCAAGTGTGTCAAGAGCTAAGACAATGGTGGGAGCAAATGCGAAGTGGGAGGATAGAAAGACAAGAAACTGAAGACAGAAAAGACTGAGGAGAGAGAGAAAAGAGGAAGCGGGACCTGGAAATCTAGGGCAGAATGAGAAGGTCTAAATATTCACAAAATTGTGGTGGGGTAACAATATGGTGGCCACATGTCCCAGATGGTCTTGGACAATCCACACTTGTATGTAAGTTTTGTCTTTTAAATGAGGTAATTAATCAGAAGAATAAGTCCATGTAATTTAACTTGATGTTGCCTGAAGACCTTTCACCTACAAATACATTCACAAAAAGAACGTTTTTCTTCTCCAACCCTGTGTCCCAATATTTTGGTTTGCAAAATAGCTGCCAAACTAAAGTAGAAGAAAGAACAAAGGCTTTGTTTCACATCTAAATAAATCATTTCTCCCTCAAAATAACTTGAGGCAGTTCACTTTTTCCTTACTATTCAGAGACACCAAACCTCTGGCAGCATTCTCATCAGAGCTAAATGATGGTTAGTATGTCTCCTCCAAATAGGGCCATCTCAATAGGGTTTTTGGAGGGAGCAACGCCATTGAGGAAAAGGAATTACATGAAATTATGTCATCCGTTATTATTCCAACATATATCAGGTGACAACACAGGCCAGGTTGATCAATAAATGTTTGTGAAATTAAGGAAACAATTCACTTTAAAACAAAAGAATTACTCACATGGCCTATTTTGTTTTAGGTTAATTTTAGACTAGGATATATGGAGGAGCACCTAATTTAGGATTTAAACTTCATGTGATCTCAGAACTAATATAAGATTGATTGTTTTCCCGAGATAGATATAAATCACAATTCATTTATTTTCATCTCTCTAGCACAGGATTTGATAGTGATCTTCCTTGGTATGTTATATAAAGGTGTCTTAAAGTTGAATGGGTAGCCAACCCAATGTGCCATAAGCAGGCCAAACTACCTTATACTAAATGAGTGACATCTCACAAGGTCAGTAGGGTTCTCCAGAGTTACAATGAGACCTGCTCCTCATAATTTACAATTGCAAATCTTCCAAAGAATCACACAGAAAGGGGTAGATTAACAAAGTTAACATAGGGAATGAGAATTCTGTTTTTACCAACTGCATGCGAATATGACTGGCTAGTAAATCTTTCTCAATTTGTTTGGATACGAATTCAAATCTTTCTCAAAGAAATGTCTTCTGCCACAGATGAATGGTGATGTTGTCACCTGTAGAACCACTCACCTATAACTGCATTCCCAGTGGGGAGGCGAGAGATCGAGGAAGCCATTTTTCTTACTAAAATCTTAAGTCATTTTTCAGGATGAAAAATAACAGAACTTAATGCCTAACAATATTTCTTTCTCCTATTTTTAAAATTTATTTGTACTGCTTTACTCAATGAAAACTGGAAATTGCTCACATAAAATTGCACCATAATACACAATCTCTCAATGTGAGATCCACAGGAGGTGCTTCCAAAAGTTGATGGGAAAATGGATTTAAGAGATAAGGAAATTTTTCCCATGAATTTTTGAAGTCCATTCGTGTATCTTAAAAGGGCTAAGATTGTACCTAGTATTAGCATAACATTAATTCTTTGGAAACATTTCTTTTATGTGCTGACATCACTTAAACACTTAAGTTCTATAGCGATCTTTATTCATTCATACTATGCACCATCACGTTTCTGCCCAACCAAAAACACACTATTTTCCTTTGCTATTTCCTTCTTCTTAGTCTTTTATACAGTTCATTTTGTTCATTTAAAAAAAGTACTTTTGGGCTGAGCAACAGTGGCATAGTGGTTGAGTGCAGGACTGAAGCCCACTGGCTTGGTGGTTCAAATCCAGCAGCAGCTCTCCAGGAGCAAGGCTGGGCCTCCTACTCCCACCAGGGCAGTGATGCCCCAAAACAAAACAACAACAACAAAAAAGTACTTTTGTGAAAAGTTGTTTTCACTTTGTTTTGTTTTTTAACTTTTCATTCTGAATTGGGTGAAGGTTTACAGACAGATTGCCAGTTTTTCATCCAACGATTGGTATACATTTCGCCTCATCTCCTTGACTGCAATCTCCTCGTGATGAGATCACTTATCCCTCATCCTCCCTGTGTTTCCTGTCTCCATTCCTTCTTCATTCCTAACCCTTCTGCACTTTGTCCTTGGGGAAATGCTGCCCTGTAGATCTCAAATGGCTGTTTATTCTCTGGCATGTGAAGCTCCCTAAAGTTACTGTTCCTCTTACAGACATTCCTATTGTTTGACTAAAAAATGAGCTACAGGGGTTAGCTCCATTCCAAATGCAGAGGCCTGGGATATCAGGAGTATAGTCTGGGAGATACCAAGATCCACCGGTGCAGAATAGTCCACAGAGACTGTGTTCTACATCCCAATGTTGTATGCATTGACTGAAGTATCCACCAAGCTTGCAAGCATCCACCTAAGGTATAAATGTTGGCCTCTCCCTGACCAGAGGAAAGACCACTAATGAAAATTAAAAGGTACGTGGAAACAACTAGTCCAATACACAAATAGGCCAGGGGAACACCAGTCTCTGTAACCTTAATACCAGAAGAACTAGAGGGTGCCTGGCTACCACAATCAGCCATCTGAAAGGGATCACAAAAGATCCTAAGTAGGGTGGGAGAACTGAACTTAAAACCATAAAATAGACCAGATTTACTACTGCTCAGATAGAGACTAAGGGGATCCTTGAGACTGTGACTTTTACACTTTAGATGGATGCCTGCAAGCTTGATAAATACCTGTCAATACAAAATTGGGGTGTAGAACATTGTCTCTGTAGACTATGCTGCCCCGATTGATCTTGGTGTCACCCAGGATCCTGCTCCCCCAGGCCTCATGACTGATTCCCTCAAAGTGTCTGGATATGTCTAAGAAGTTTTCATCAGTCTATCCCCTGTATGCTCTACTTCAGAGGTCAGCAAAAAAGAAGACCCTCACAGGGATGAATTGACACAGTGACTACAACAATGGGCTCAAACATAACAATTGTGAAGAAGGTTCAGGACTGGGCAGTAATTCCTTCTGTTTTACATAGGATTTCTAGAAGTCAGAGCCAACTCCACAGCACCTAATACCCAACGATGCCCATCTGCCCATCCGGTATATACATTTTTGGGTGTATGCTCCCTCTTTCCTTCCTACACTTACACAGCCCACAGCTCTATCTAGGCATCAACTTGTAGATCACCATTACTGCAAGGTTGTCCTGGGGCCATTGTGGGTTACAAACTGGGCTGCTAACCACAAGGTCAGCAATTTGAAACTACTATCTTCAAGGGAGAAAGATGAGGCTTTTTGTTCCTGTGAAGATTTATAGTCTTGGAAACCCAAAGGGGCAATTCTGCCTGAATGAGGTGGAGTCAACTCACGGCAATGAGAGCAGTTTCTTTTCTTTTTTTTTTTGGGAGGGGCATCACTTCTCTTTGGTGGTGGGAGTAGGAGGCCCAGCCCCACTGCTGGAATTGAACCTCCGTCCCAGTGGGCCGCAGTCCCGCGCACAACCACTACGCCACTGGGGCTCAGCCCCAATGAGAGCAGTTTCATTGGACCTTTTTCTTCTTCTCTTTTTTGAGTGATGTTACCTTTCTCTGTTACCTCTGACCCTTGCACTCCTCCCAGTTCTCTTGCTTCCATCCTTTCTGGCCAGTCCGCCCCCTACACTGCCTTCCCCTTCAGCAAAGCTACCACAAGTCTAACTCTCACCCAGCCCCCCTCCTTGGTTTCCCTTCCCATCCCACCCCTAGTCACCATCAAATGTTTCTTCTTTTTTTTTTTGGGGGGGGGGTGGGCATCACTGCTCTCCGGTGGTGGGAGTAGGAGGCCCAGCCCCACTGCTGGAATTGAACCTCCGTCCCAGTGGGCCGCAGTCCCGCGCACAACCACTACGCCACCGGGGCTCAGCCCCAAATGTTTCTTTTAATATGGAAAACTTTCTTGACTTTTTACGAGAGTCTCATAGAATATTTGTTTTGTTTCTTTGGTACGTATCACCAAATGAAGAAAAACTAGGTAAATGAATTCAAATGGATTGTTTCAGAATATAATAGATTGTCAATGCTATCAATAACCTGTGGAAACATGGGCATTCCCTCATTACCACCAACTAGCTTTCAAGTTTCTGGATGGGTTCAGGGAATGCACAGAACTGGCAAGAGATTCTTTCAGGAAAGAGGAAGAAGTCAGCAATGCTTTCAACCCCTGCCTCTACCCCCCAGCTTCCTCTCCCTGCTGAGACCAGCAGTGTGTACTCTCCAGGGACAGCACCTCTTGGAGTCCTTCTTCAAGTGTCCAGGCTCCAGGAATACTGCCCCCCTCAGTCACAGGGTCAGTAAGAGTTCTGCATTATCCCCAATTCCTGGGGAGGAGCTTCCAAGTCCTCTTGCAATGTAACTCTGCCAATATCTCTTAGAATTGTGTCTGCCCTCTGTCTCCTGGCTGATTCCTATACTTGTAAATTATAATAATTTTGCCAATTTAATGCTATCTAAAAGTTATTTCATTTTCTATTTCTTACATAGTTAACAGGGCTGGGCATTTTTCTACATAATCATTTCATGCTATGTTTTGTCATGCACGAACAACTCAAACCCAAGAAACTACTTTTAAAACAAAATCAAGATAATGACTATACATTATGGACCAGTCTAACACTTTTTATGACAAGTTCTTTTCAGTTGCAGCTTCACTTATCTTTTCAACTGTGACTTTTTAGAATGCTTATTTCATTACTTTTCATTGCATAAACTAAGTTTTTACATTAAGACACTATTTTTAATTATGATCATTTCTAGTTTATTTGATATAAAGAAGATAAGGATCCATTCCACAAAAGAAAACCGTGACCATAGCAGTTTAGTCTATATTTTTAAAAGTGTTTCTTCCATGCTGACACAAATCTTAATTCTTACATAATTATTCAAGCTGTTTGGGATTTGCTGCTGTAGGTTATCTACAGAATTAAGAATTCTGACTAAGAATTTTGTATTGACTTCTTACTATCTTTCAAACAGTTATTAAATAGTAATAATACTGCCACATTCTTTGGTTATTTGAGGTTTGTTCTATAATGTGTCACTTGTCACAATTTAAATAACTTCCTAAATATCTCGTATACTCCATGGTTCATTTTGGGCAATATTGTAAACCAATTTCCTAAGAATGAAGCAATTCTTAACACATAATGCGTTCTACAATTTGGAAAACAAAGTCCCTCTTCATTATCTTTTCCAGGAAAAAAAAATCCACCTATGAAATGTTTGTCCTCCAATGGGCCTCAACTCAAGTTCTCTCTCCATGCAAGAACATGTTGTTCTAATAAGCTAGCATTTTGTGATGCTCACCTTCCTGACACAATTGCTGAAGACAAAATGGTGCATACGCAAATGTGAAGAAATCTGATGGTCTCCAACTATTAGAAGATATAACATCTGGGATCTTAAAGGCTTGAAGTTAAACAAGCAAACATCTAGCAAGGAAGCAACAAAGGCCACATGGAAGAAGCACACCAGTCTCTGTGATCAGGAGGTGTCAGTGGGATCAGGTGTCAGGCATAGGAAGACCCATAACAATCATACAAATATGAATGAGTGAGGTCCAAACGGAGACCCAATGCCCATCTGTAGCAACTGGACATCCCTCACAGAAGCATCACAAAGAAGGCACAAGCCAGCCAGGGTGCAGAATAGCACTGATGCAACAATCAACATTCCTCTAGTTTTTAATGCTTCCTCCTTCCCACTATCATGCTCCTAGTTCTACAATACAAATTCAGCTAGATCGGGGCATGCACATTGGTATAGATAAGAGTTCTCAGCACAAGGAACTCAGGATAAACCCTGAAGGAACAATAATGGGGGTAGCAATAACATAAAGGTAGGGGGAACAGCAAAGCCCACATGGAAAAAGCACACCAGCTGGTTGATCAAGAGGGGCCGAAGGGAGCAGGTATTGAGCATCAAAGAACAAGAATCACATCACTACGAATGAGGGGGAGAACAGGGTGGGGACCTATGGCCCACTGGTGGGTAATTGGTCACCCTTTTACAGGGGAGCCACAGGGAGGAGACAGACCAGTCAAGGTGCAGCCGGGTAATAATGATGCATACAAGTTTCCTCTAGTTCCTAAAGCCTTCCTCCCCCCAACTATCATGGTCCCAACTCTACCTTACAAATCCAGATGGACTAGAGAAGGTACACTAGTAGAAAGGGGAGCTAGAGATATGGGGAACCAAGATGGATGAGCCCCTGTGGGCCAGTGGTGAGAGTGGAGCTGCTGGATGGGTGGAGAGAAGGTGGGGTAGAGAGACGGAACCAACTGCAAGGATATACACATAAGCTCCTATTTGAAGAACGGGCAGCAAAGGAGTGGGTTGGGGGAGAGGTTGAGCAGTGTAAGATATGACAGAACAAAAATAATTTATAAAGTATTGAGGGTTGGTGGGGAAGGGAGAGCAGGGGAAAAGGGGAAAGAATGGAAAAGCCAATATCAAGGGTTCAAGGGGAAAGGCGAATGTTTGGAGAATGATAACAGCAGTGGACATGTGAAGGTGCTTGGCACAGTAGGTTTATTTATGTATTGTGAAAAACGATGTACAAACCCCCCAATAAAATGATTTTTAATTAAAAAAAAGAAAGCAAATGTTTTAAGAATGATGAGGGCAGTGGATGTACAGATATGCTTGACACACAATTGACTTAATGTATAGAGTGTGATAAGAGTTGTATGAGCCCCCAATAAAAGGATTTTAAAAAAAAAGAGGAAAAAAATGGTAGGGGGAAAGTGGGGGAGAGGGGGGAGAAAGGGGAAACTGATGACAATGATCGATGTATAACACACCCCAGGGGGACGAACAACAGACACATGAAGGGAGACAGTGGATAGTGTAAGATATGAAAATAATAATAATAAAAGATCCACGAGGGTGGAAGGGAAAAAAGAGAAGCTGATACCAAGGGCTCCAGTAGAAAGAAAATGTCTTGAAAATGATGGGAACATATGTATAAATGTGCTTGATTCAACTGATGTATGGATTGTTGTAAGAATTGTAAAAGCCCTCAAAAAATGATTTATAGAAACAAAGAAATGTTTGTCGTCTTCTCCCAATTGAGAAAAAGTCTACAAACACATACGTGTGAAGATCATCAAAAACAAGAACCATCTGAGAAACAGTCATAGACACCAATAGCCTGAGGCATTATGACTAAAGAGCATGTGGTTTCCAGGATAGGATCTCAGAAAAGACATTTAGGACAAGAGATGGGAGTCTGAATAAAGTATGGATAGAGCTTATTAGAATATTATTGTTGTTTCATTAATTAGGACTAGTCTATCATACTAATTTCAGATGTTAATAATATGCAAAATTGGGTATGAAGTATATAGGAACTCTGTATTATCCTCACCACTTTTCTGTAAACCTGTATCTAGCCTAACATTAAAATTGTAGGAAAGCATAACTTTAAAAAAACTGATTCAGAATCAAGTCAATGGCAGTTATCTATGTAGTTTTGATAAATATATAAATTTTTATCCCTATGTGAAAAACACTTTGTAAAATTTCATTGACTATCACCATAAATTAGGAAAACAAGTAACAGGGGAAAGCTGGAGGTGGCCTAAATACAATAACATATTATATAAAAGCATAATAACTGTATGTCAGTGTGTGGCGAAGGTCGCTCCATAAGCTAACCTATTAACAAAGACCGGAAGGAAGTGAGGAGTGGGACTGTGGAGGAGGAGGTGGCAGCACGTCGAACTCTGACTTTGACGTTAGAATGTAAATTCCTGGACCCCAGATACCCCTCTATCTTGCTCACTCCTGAACATGCATCATCTTGGCACACAGTAGGCATTCAAAAAGTATTGATAAATAAATAAATATGTGGTCAAATTTCTCCCCTCACTTATGAGGTCATTTTTCTTTTGCTGTCCAAATGATTGCTACCATTCTACACTCTTCAGACTGTGTTAAATAACTTCTCAGAAGCTAGAGCAGCACTGTCCAATATATATATAAAACGTTCTGCAATAATGAAAATTTTTCTCTATCTGAGCTGTCCTACATAGCAGCCATCAACCACATGTACTTACTGAGAGCTTAAAATATGACTAGAGTACCCAGGAAGCTAAATGTATCGTTTTATTTCATTTTACCTCGTTAAAATGCAATTTCAATAGCCACCAAAGATGTGTTACCAGATTCTAGAGATGCATGCCTTGTATCATGTCTTTGATCATACAGACTAAGGAGTACAAGTCCTGACAATGATTTGAGTATCCTTCATATAGAGTAAAAGGTGTTCCATTAGTTCTTTTAATTCTTTTAATTTTCTTTTAATTCCATTATTTGTAAGGTCACAACTTTCCCAAGAACTACTTGCTATACCTCCTTTTTATGCAAACTATCTAATTATTTTCTTTCTTTAAAAAAGTCATTTTATTGAGGGTTTATACAACTCTTATCACAATCTGTACATCCATCCATTGCATGTCAAGCACATATGTCCATTTGCTGCCCTCATCATTCTCACAACATTTGCTTTCTACTTAAACTCTTGGTATCTTCAACTCCTCATTTTCTCCCTTCCTTCCCCATTCCCCCCTCCTTCATAAGCCCTTGGTAATTTATAAATTATTATTATTTTGTCCTAGCTTACATTGTCAATACCTCCCTTCACTCACTTCCCTGTTGTCTTAACTTAATAACTGTCATACATTTTTCAAGATGGGGGAGAGGGAGAAGACTGGTTAGTTGCCATACAAAGTTGTGCTACCATTACCCCAAATCAAGACATTCCTACCAGAGGGATAATCAAACCTTACAACAAACTCAAGTCCAAATGGGGGGAAGGGAGCATATATGTCTTGGAGAAGGTGCACAACCTTCATAGGACACATCATAATGGCTTAACTCCACTAAGTGAAATGGGCTTAACCTCGGACGTCCCTGTAGCCCTTGGATTTAAGGCCAAAATGCCCTGGTGTGAGCAGAAGCAGATGACTGCTAGCCCAAGGGCATAAAGCTGGCAGACATTGGCCTTTGGTTCAGCTCTCTTGGCTTCAGGTTGCCAAATGAATAGTGGTGACCTGGAACTAGTTATGTGTCTAGGGCCAGATAACTAGTTATCAGACAGCCTGGGTAAAGTTGATTCTGGCTGATGGAATAAGGTTAAAATGCAATATCTTATCATTTGATCACCCCTCTGACCTATCTAAAGTTGTTTAAGCTTTAAAAAGAAAGTGGAATACACATAGATTAAGCATCCAGTGAATTCTCTTGGACCACAGATCAGGGATGTGAATAACTTTGCTATTTATAGTTACATCAAAATGTAATGTCCTGTCAGTTGTTCTCCTTTGTGACCCATCTTAAGGTTAATTCAGTTTTTGTTTTTGTTTTTTTTAAAGAAAAAAGTGAAGGGGAACTGCACATGGATTAAGCCTCTGGCAAATCCCCTCTGACGTACTGGGCCTCACAGTCTTGTGAGGAATGCATTGGCTACTGGATGATTGCAGGTGCAGTTAGGTTAACACTTGACACCTTTTCATGTGATCTTCCCTTTGGCCCTTTCTAAATGTGTTCTAGCTGTTTGGATTTCCAGCTTTCTTTTCTATTGCAGGTTTTCTCGGTTTGGTTTTGTTATTGTTGTTGGTTTTTTTTTTTTTTTTTTTTGCTTGTTTGATGCTTTTCTGCATATGACATCAAGGATAGGCAAATCTATGCTGTAACTGGATAAATGGTTCACTTGGGGGGATAGCAGGGAGGTTAGGGAGAAATGGGGAGTTAATTCGAGAAAGTAAGTACATGTTCTAAAATTGACTGTGGGGATAGATGATTGTACAATGCTTCTTAATTATCGAATTGTAGGATGTGTGAATTATATGCCAATAAAACTTTATTTTTTTCAGTAACTTAGTAATTTTCAATAACATGCTTCTTAATAGACAGAATTTGTTCTTAGTGACCCGGGTGAGAGAGCAGACCTGCTCCACTGGGCTTTCGAGGGTGCAGTCTTTACAGCTGCAGATGGACAGTTCTTCTTCCTGAGTGGCTGTTCCTTGGATTGAGACCATGGACATCTGAATGAGCCGCCGACCATTTAAACACGGTGACACCCCACACTCATAAAATAAGCTCACGAGCAGAGCGTGCATTCCGCCTCACAGCAGCCCAACAGGATGTCAACAGCTCTGCTCTCCCAGGTGTTCAAAATCATCCATCTGTAAGCTGAGAGCCGCGTCTTTCCCCTAGAGAGCCATTCGTGGGTTTGAACTTCTGATCTTGTGATTAACAGATAACGCTTAGCCTAATAAGCCACGCAAACCAAACCAAACAAACTCACTGCCATTGAGTCACTTCTGGCTCATAGCATCTCTGTGGGACAGGGTAAAGCAAGACTAACTCTATGGAAGCAAAAAGCCTCATCTCTCTCCCACGGAGCCACAGATGATTTCAAACAGCTGAACTTGCGGTTATTGGCCCAACTCAGAACCCATTACACCATAAGGGCTCGTGAATATGTCAGCAGGGTTACTTAGTTCAGCAACATCTACAAATTGTAATATCCCTGAAAAATATAAAAAATGAAAAGCATAAAATGTAATCCTACAATTCAGCTAAAACCATGATTAACGTTGATATCTTTCCTCTGATCATTTTGCTATGCCATATAAATCTTATATAATTTAAATCATTCTGGATAATCAGTTTTGTTCTTCACTTTAAACTCAGTTCTCAATCATTAGCCTTTCTCACATCATCACAATCATCAAGGGTAATCTCAGTGACTCTGTGACATCTATCATTGTAGTTATAACATCCATAATTATTTTAATCACTTCTTTATTATTGGGTATTTAAGATATCTCTACCTATACACCATTATAAAAATATGTTGAGCTTTATTATCATAAGCCCTTCATAGTATTTCAAATTATTTCTCTGGGACGTGTTCTTGGGAGGAAAATTAATGAAAATGAAAATAAATGGTGTGTGTGTGAACGTGTAATGTTTTACCAAAATGCTTTTCAGACAGATTCCATAAGACTATAATTTATTTTAAACAAATAACACCCAAATTGTACATTTTCAAAAGAAATGCTCTCCCCACAAGATATTTTTAAGGTAGGTACACATTGGGCTGCTAACTCCAAGGCCAACAGGTCAAACCCCAAAGCTCCTCCATAAGAGAAATATGAGGCTTATAGACTCCTGTAAGAAGCAACAGTGTCAGACACTCACAGGAACACACCTTGCTGTCCTCTCGGGTCCCTGTGACCTGGCATTGACTTGATGGCAGTGAGTTTGAAGTCGAGTTTGTTAAAAACAGCATAATATGCTTATGAAAATATTTCAGGGGAGGGCCTGATCAGCACAAGACACGTAAGGCATGCTTTGGTGCGAGTGGGGGGGGGGCACAGTGTCAAATGTGCTAGCACTCATCCCATGGAGTAATGGCCAATATTCAATATACCCTTTTACTCTTGCAGCCCGTGTGGTAGGAAATGGAATCTTCCCCACACAGAAGGTCTTTTAGGTTGAAAAATAAGGTCTGGCTTTGACTCTTCACTTAATTTCGTTGGTCTGTCTACTAGATTCTCTTCCAAAATCACACTTTTTGTTTCATAATTCCATTTTTTAATATTTATAAATGTCAAAGCATATTTATTTATTGACACATCTACTGAGGTTTTACTATGTGGCTGGCCCTGTTCTAGAGCTGGTCCATAGCCATGAACAAACAGACCAATGTCTGGCTCCCTCGTTTGTTTCTGCAGAAATGTTGATGGTGGTAAGTCTTATGAAGAGAAGTGGGGAGAATGGAGAGACAAGGTTGCTACTTTATACTGAGTGGTTGGTAGGGCTTCTCTGAATTCTTTATTTTAAGCAGAGGCCTGGAAGATGACAGAGAAAGAGTCGTGTGGGTGTTTGAGAGGAGGATCTTACAAGTGAATGCAAAAATCGTGTATGGGAGTGAAGAGATCTGGTTTACATAAAGGGCCCAAAGGATAGGCTTGGGGAAGAATAAGAAGACACAGGAAAGTTGCATCCTGGTAGAATGCAAAGCCCACTGTCTTTTAGCCCATTCTTATTCATAGTGACCCTATGTGGGACAGAATAGAACCTCTTAGTTGCTAAATCTACATATCTTTATGGGAACACACAGCTGGCTCTCTCTCCTTCAGAGCAACTGGTGGGTTTGGACAGCTGGCCTTGCAGTGAGCCGCCAAATCCTTAGCCCACGCCCACTCAGGCCTAGTCATAAATTGACTGCACTCTGGGAAATAACTAGAGAAACCTGAGTGGAGTGACCTGAATAGAAATCCCTGTATACAGAAGAAGTGGCTAAACGGGATAAGAATAGAAGCAAGGAAACAAATTATAAGACTGTTCAGAAGTAGTTAGATATGTATTTGAAGTTAGAGCTTGCAGAATTTCCTGAAGGACTGATTTACAGTATAATAAAATAATATTTACATATGACACAGATTTTTTTTCATGTCTAAATTGTCTAGAGTGTTTATCAGGATTGCCATTTCTGAGCTGCTAGTGACTTAGAAATTACTTTGCAGCAAGATATGGAAATCTATAAAATTTCTGAGGTTATATATGCAAAATCTGGGGAAGATACAAGACAATCAGGTGGAGGTCATGTAAGGTGGAAGTTAAATAGTGAGACTGGACATCAGAAAAGAGTCAAGCTGCAATCATCAACTTCACTTTAAAGTTCCAAGAGTTACTGAAATCAGAAAGCCAGTGTGGCAGTCACTTAATCTGATGTCAATTTGAGGATTAAGAGAGTAAGGGTGGAGTCTAGCCTGTCAATCTGGACATAGTTAGTGAGACTTCTTTGTGGGCATGGCCTTCTCCAACGAGAATTCTGGAAAATCTGGCAATTCCTTCTTAGAAGCAGGAGATTCTATCAGCTGGGCGATGTTGCAGCTGACAAAACACATGACAGCATGCTGACAAACCCGAAGCCCTGGAAACTGGAGGAGCCCCAGGGAGACCCCTGCAAGCCCTGAGATGCTTCCACCGCCACTGGATACACAAGGCTCTACACTCACTCGACTGTGATTGACCTGGTGTCATTGCATGTGCTTTGTGAGTCTGAAGAGGACTTATGAATTGGTATTGGACATATGGGCTAATATCGGACTTAAGACCTTGGACTAGACTAGGTTGAAATGTTTTCACAATGTTAAATTGCTTTTGTACATATGCCTTTTTCTTATATACATCTGCGTGTTTATGAATTCATTTCTCTAGTCTACCAAGATTAACACAACCAGTGACCACAGAAAAGAGAAGCCCAACTGTTGAGTCAGTACACTGCAATATTTAACAGTTGGGAAATGTGGAGAACATTGAGAAGGATCATGAGGACAGTTGATACAGTGGGAGACCAACAGAGCAGGGCAGATCCCCTGAGGTCTAAGTACAGAAGCATTTCAAGAAGTGACTAACCCTGTAAGGCATAGGTCCTCAAACTTTAGCCCATGGGCCACATGCGGCCTGCCGAGGACAGTTATCTGGCCTGCTGGGTGTTTTAGCCACTGCTGCCTGTCCTGCTTAGCAGCCAACTCATCCCAGGCCCACAGTGAATTTGTTCATAGTTTTTGTTATTGTTGTTGCTGTTGTTTTTAACTATAGGCTGGCCCTCCAACCATCTGAGGGACAGTGAACTAGACCCCTGTTTAAAAAATTTGAGGGCCCCTGCTCTAAGGTAAATTCTGCCAGTAATTTGAAGAGTGAGCAGTATACTGCAGCAAAGCAACTAGTCCATTACCTATGCAGAATAGTCAGTCTGGGTGGGCACCATCATTACAATTCATCAGGAAATCAGGAAAGATGCTACACAAAGAATGCAACTTATAGTGCTACTTTTTCACTTCTCCAAAATGCTAGCTAGTATGGTCACCATTTAAAATGAGCCATTTCATTATCTGCTCAATTTATGATAGCCAGAGAGATTATAAGATCAAACCATTAAAAGAAAAGGGGTGGGGGAGAAAGCAAAATAACAAACTGGGAAAGCATGTTTCCAAACAAATATAAATTATCTCTTTACTACTACTTCCAAACTTTCCAAGCTAAATAAAAAGAGACTATCTCGCATCATGGATTTAACATTAAATAGGCTAGTTTGCCTTGTTAAGCAGAGATTGATTTGACAATGACATATCCAGTGATTTGTGTGCCAGTACATCACTTAAGAGTATTTTTGATCATTGTTAAAAGATTAGGGGATGGGGGAAAACACTGCTATTGAGTTGATTTCAACTCATTGAAACCATATGTTATGGACTGGAACAACACCGCAGTGTCTCCTTCACTGTAGTCTTTATAGAAAGAAGGAAGTCCCCCTTCCTCCCCACCCGCCCCCCACCAGAACCCAGCACTAATAGGTAGCTGGGTCTGGACATTCAACCTTTATATTGTTAGCCTTTTCCGACCCATGTTGGAATTTGTAGTAAATGCTGTTTAATTCTTCTCAAGAAAAACTAGAATCCGAGGCAACATTACCCAGTGTCCACCCCTCACCATGAGTTTTCTTATAGTAATTCAAATCACCTGATGATCTCTCTTTGCAACAGGCATCAATTGAAAGTTTATGTGAAGGCCTTTTCTGCCCTACAAACACCAATTGAGCTGTATTGAAATATGGCTCAAAGTGAACTGCGACCAAATGCTGTGAGAAACAACTGTTTTTCATGGTCTTAAAGACTTTTCTGCTTATCTCAACCCTATATACAGGGAATCAACATTGTCTCTGTCAGGAAATCAGAATGGAATAAAGATGCAAGCCAAGCTAGGACTGGTCTCTTAACACAGTCTTTCAAGAAAGAGCTTCCTCTAAGGGCTGAAAGGAATAAAGTCAAGGGATGCAAATAGGAATATAAAAATAATCAAGATGATTCTTTGCTCAAGAGCAACTAACAAGAATCTGGCATTAGTGATTTGAGACAAACGAAGAAAGAGAAGAAGGAGTAGGGTGGACTTTTTTATATACCTTTTAAGCATAACTGTGCTTTATATTTGTACTTAAACTTTATAGATTCCTGACCTGCGTTGGTCAGGCTCTGTCTAAGCACTGGGCTTCATCTTGAATGTCTTTAAACAGAAAATACTGGTGATAGTAAAGGGGATATGAAAGTTAGTTGAAAACAATATGGAGTCCAGAAACCACATCAGGAAAAAAGAACCACTGGAAGGCATAGAGAAAAATATTGAAGACATGACAGCTCACAGGAACTTCTTGTGGGACAAGCACATGATGAGGCTGACACAGCCTTCTCAGATCTGTAAATGGATAGCAGAAGGAGCCGATGCTAACAAATTAAGTTCGCTCTAATCCAGGCAAAATCACAAACTAGATGATTTTAAATACCTTTAGGTTGCATCATTTGATCAACTGAAATAAACAGCCAGAAGAGTATATTGCTTATAATGAGCACCTACATCTTAGCTGAGTGAATTGCTCCGTGCTATTGGAAAGGAAGTAAATGACAATAAGTTAAAAGTAATTAAATAAAAATATCTGCCTCAATAAAAGAGCTTCTAATAATTGAATGTGTGCAATAGTGAAATCAACTATCTAAAGAAAGAGAGAGAACCTTGAAAACGTCAATGTTCAGACTGGTACTAAACACTAAAAACTGGATCCTCGCCCTCCAAAGAAAGCACAAACAAAACTGTGTGACCAGCAGTCTCCTACCTCCAGGTCACCTTCGTTATTCCTCACTGCTACAAGTCAAACTATAAGTAAACGGCTCTAGTATTCCATAGCTCTGCTGGAGTATATTAATTGGTGCATGTTGTACATGGCTATTCGCGCCAACTCTCTGTTGAGTTGCCCAGGCCCATGGACAGGATTTTTCGGTCCTTGCTTGAGCTAGATCTGAGGTTGACATGGGTCTTGAAGAAACTTTGTGAGACAGCTTTAAAAACCAATATAATGACACATAACCTTGTAGTCATACTGTGGATGACACTGGTGATGATGTGATGCCAATTTTCTTACTGTCTGTCACATGCTAGAAACTTTATAAGCATGATCTCATTGTCTCTGCCCAGCAAATCAATTAAGATGAGCTAATGTTGTGTTCATTTCACAAATGAAGAATGCAAGAACATGGGAGTGAAGTCCCCAGTCTGAGGTAACTGAGCTAACAGAAAGCAGAGACGACTGCTTTTGACTCTGGCCTGGCTAACTCCTGTGAAATGCCTGCTCTCTCCACCATGCTCTACAGGAAGGGTTTCAAAGTCTCATCCCTGGACCACCAGCTCCAGCCTCATCTGAGAGCATGTTAGAAATGCAAAGTTACTGCCCTACCCAGACAAATGAAAATCATGGGTAGCGGCGGCCGAACACTGGTTTTAACAAGTCACTGAGAAAATTCTGATAGGTACTAAAGTTTGAGAACTACCGCTCTCCTGAATACTCTGCTTGGTGTGAATGGAATATTGGCTTAGAAGGCCACATTCACTTTTTTATCAGAATTAGAAAGTTTGCAGTGGCTCCTGACTCTTTATTTAGGAAAAGAGACAAAACCCAAATGTGGGAAAGTCAGGTGTCCTTCTCCTCTCCTGAATGAGTACTTGACTTTCCCCCAGCACTGGTGCCATAGCAACCTGTTGCTTTAATATGTACATAAAGGAGGAACAGAAAGGCAAGCAAAAAAACCCTTATGTAGTAAACCTAAGTTAGTGTCATTAGCCATGATGAGTCAATATACCAAAAAGATCTTGAAATTCCCCTAGAATATTTACTTAATAAATACCAGTCATGGATGGATGTATGGATTGTGATAAGGGTTGTATGAGCCTCCAATAAAATTATTTTTTAAAAAGACAAAAAAATACTTGTCATATACATATACTTTGGTTTTAAGAAAAGAGATATAATACCTAGATATCTTCACCTTATGAACACACCAAAATAAAAAGTGCTTCCAAGCCAGTGGCAGTTATCATCAACTCTTTTTAATTAAAAAAAAAAAATCCTGGGGCTGGCCCCAATCCCAACTATGTAGACCCCAGCTCTCACTGCCACCACTGAAGAATGCATTTCAGTGGACAGCACTGATGCTACAGCTTGGGGAGAGGGGCGCCTCTGAGCAGAGCACACAGGAGAAATGAAGAGGGAAGGAGAGTGAGAAGAACACTTCCTGGCCCGCCGAGCCCCGAGGAGAATATTCTTTCTCAGAGTAGACAATGCACAGTGAGGACCATAAGACCTATCCGCACCCCCCTCCTCCCCAGGAGACACGACGTCCCTCACTGAACCATAGCACTACAGGGGACAACACTGAAGACACGGTACAGGGATTGTGCCTGATCTGACCTGATCACACTGGGCCAAACATAAAGAGCCTGCAACAGAGCAACAAAGGAAGCAAAGCAATGAAGTCCCCAGGGAATAACAAAAGTAGACTTTGGGGACAGAGTGTGGCACCCAATCAAACGCCACTGGAAAACACGCCTAAAGGTCAAAAAACAGACTTGGAACCATTTATAGGCCGTTCCTTTTTCAGTCATTGACTTTCTTTTTGTTGTTATTTTGTTTGGCATGGACTTGTTTTTGTGCTTATTAATGTCTCTGCATATCTAGATTAGATAGGCAGGATAGACAATTTGGAGAAGAAAACAATGGGACTAAAGAGGAGGAGGGAGAAAGGAAGGGGGAGTCCACCACCCTAGGGACAAGGAAACAAGTGAAATAAAATCGATGGAAAGAAGGGCACAGAATGCCTAATGGGGCTGAATCAAGGACAATGTAGCCATGGGGAATTACTGAAACCCGAATGAAGGCTGAACAGGATAGTGGGATAGGAGTAGAATAAAGGAAAATAGAGGAAAGAACTAGAAAGCAAAGGATGTTTATAGAAGTTTAAATACAGGCATGTACATATGTAAATATATTTTATATAACAATAAGAAAATAGATCTATGTATTTATATGTTAAGTATTAAAATAGCAGATGGACCTTGGGCCTCAACTCAAATATTCCCTCACTGAAAGAACACTTTGTTCTAATAATCTGGCATTCTGTGATGCTCACCTCCCAACACGATTGCCAACAAAAAATGGGTGCATAAGCAAATGTGGTAAAGGAAGCTGATGGTGCCCAGGCAACAAAAGTTATAGTGTCTGGAGTATTAAAGGCTTGAAGATAAGTAAGTGGCCATCTAGCTGAGAAGCAACAAAGTCCACATGGAAGAAGCACATCAGCATGTGTGATCATGAGCTGTCCATGGGATCAGATATCAAAGATTCAGAACAAAATCACACCAATATGAATTAGTGGGGCGGGGCGGGGGGAGGGGAGAGGAGTGTGTGTGTGGAGTGTAGACCCAAAGCCTATTTGTAGATAAATGGATATCCCTTTACAAAAGAGTCACAAGGAAGACACAAGCCTATCAGGGTGCAGTATAGCACCGATGAAACATACAACTTCCCTCTAGCTCTTTAATGCTTCCTTCTCCCCACTATCATGACCTCAATTCTACCTTACAAATCTGACTAGACTAGAACACATACTCTGCTACAAGTAAGACCCTGAAACACAGAAAATCCAGATAAACCCCTCAGAACCAATAATGAGAATAGAGATACCAGGAGGGGAAGGGGAAGGTCGGGGGAGAAGGGGGGGGGTTCTATCACAAGGATTGGCAAGGAAGATGAACAGCAGAAGAATAGGTGAAGGGAGACAGTGGATGATGTAAGATACGAAAATAATAATTTATCATTTATCAGGTGTCCATATGGGGGGAGGGAAATGAGAAACTTACATAAAGGGTTCATGTAGAAATAAATGCTTTCAAAATGATATGTATAATATATGTACAACTGTGTTTGTCACAATGGATGAATGTAAGGGTTGTGATAAGAGCTGTAAGAGCCCGCAATAAAAGTATTTCATTTGGGCTGAGCCCCGGTGGCGTAGTGGTTGTGCGCAGGACTGCGGCCCACTGGGATGGAGGTTCGATTCCGGCTCCCAGGAGCAAAGGCTGGGCCTCCTACTCCCACCACCAGGGCAGTGATGCCTTAAAAAAAAAAAGTATTTCATTTAAGAAAATCCTATGGATTGTGATGAGTTGTACAAGGCCCCCCCATAATAAATATATATATTTATTTATATATATATCACATAAAAGTATAGTGTTGCCAAGCATCATTTAAAAATGGTTGCGTTGACATGGAGCTGCAGGAAATTTAAGGCAGATTCAGAAGACCTAGAACAAGAGATATTATTGCTGTGGGGTAGCTACACAATCTCATGTCAAGTTGATAAAAGAATGAAGAGATGGAGTCTAGACTGTTAATCAGGTCACAACCTAATGATCCCTCCATGTGAGTGTGACCTTCCCATGAAGATTCTGGGAACTTCTCCTTTCTTGATTCTGCCATCAGAAGAGATGAGCCTCTCTCTCTCTCTCTCTCTCTCTCTCTCTCTCTCTCTCTCTCTCTCTCTCTCTCCTTCTCTATCTGCTTTACCTTCCTGTTGACAAGCCCCATGGAGCCACACCAATGGCAGCCAGAGCCTTTGAGATGCACTCACTGCCATTGGACCCATAGGACTTTCCATCCACTGACCTGTGATCTCCCTATATTCAGTGCCATTGCATGTTCTGGCCAGCTGGACCTGAGGATGTACACTGGTACAGATAAGAGCTGGAAACACAGGGAATTCAGGGCAGATAAACCCTTCAGGTCCAGTGGTGAGAATGGTGATACCAAGATGATAGAAGGAAGGTGGGGGAGAAGGGGGAAACTGATTACAAGGATCTATATATAATCCCCTCCCTGGGGGACAGACAACAGAAAAGTGGGTGAAGGAAGACGTTGGACAGTGTAAGACATGACAAAATAATAATAATCTATAAATTATCAAGAGTTCATGAGGGAGGGAAGATGTTTACCAAAGTTTCAAGTAGAAAGCAAAAGTTTTGAGAATGATGAGGGCAACAAATGCACAAATGTGCTTGACACAATGTATGGATGGACAGATTCATCCAATCACAATTAGAGTTTGTATGAGCCCCCAATAAAATGATATTTTAAGAAGTCCTTATAGTTTTACAACCCAGGCTGTCTAGAATGTGACTTTCGACACAAGCGTATCTAAAGTCTATAGCACTGTGAACCTCTGCAAATTGTCAATCAAGTCAGTAATCTCTCCCAGCAAGTGCAATTTTAAAGCCCAGGCATCTGCATTTAGGTTTTCCCCTCTGCAGGACCTCAGAAGATATTTGGAGCTGGTCGCCTGCAAAGAGTCTTACAAAGCCAATGGTATAAATATGAGTGGAATGTAAAGTCTTGCAAAAAAAGAAAAGAAAAGTAAAAGGATGGTTTTGCAATTAACACAGGTTTACCTGAGAATTTTTTTTTAAATGAGTGGATTTTGTTTTGTAGAAATGAAGTAAATAGAGACCATCTTTGCTCATACACAATTGAATGATTTCACTCATCACAAAACAAAAATAGCAAACAAAAACATTGCCCCAAAGTCAATTCCTTCTACCTCAAAGTCTACACTACATCACTTCCAAGATAAAATAAACAGATTCCACTTGGAAGTATCAACTGAATAAAAAAACGTTCCCAGTCTTGTATGATGCCTGATTTGAAAGTTGCTCTACAGTATGTAGACCTAGAGACAAGATTATCATAGAGTCACTTGGTCTTCTTTCCATCAAGAGAGGCTGAAGTGAAGCGATGGAGCTGGCATCCATTCTTGTAAGATTGTTGACCTGACTAATCCTTCTCTGCAGGAAAAAGATGGGACATTCTACTCCCGTAAAGATTTAGTCTCAGAAACCCACAGGGGCAAGTTCTATCCTGTCCTACAAGGTTGCTGGAAGTTAGAATCAACTAGAGAGCAGTGAAAATTCCTCTTTCCAAATACACTGATATCCATTTAAAGCTTCCAGTATTCAGAACAATTCAGAGGGCTGCAGGGACTGAGACAATATTTCCATAATTAAAAAAACAGGCCTAAGAAGTTTTCTATAGTGGCTGAGCCCCGGTGGTGTAGTGATTGAGTGCAGGACTGAGACCCACTGGGTTGGCAGTTCAAATCCAGCAGCATCTCTCCAGGAGCAAGGCTGGACCTTCTACTCCCACCAGAGGGTAGCAAGGCCCCCATCCAAAAAAGAAAATTTCTATATATTACTTTCTATAACTAAGAAAGTTATATCTCTTAACTTTCAAAGGGAAAAAAATTAAAGATCAAAGACATGTTAAAAGGTAAAGTATACATGCAATCATCAACATGCAAAGAAAGGGCTAAGACATAGGAAAGTAAATTAGGGGTTACTGATAAAGAAAGTGAGGGGCTTTTGGTGGCATAGCGATTCAGCTCTCAGCCACTACCCAGAAGGGCAGTCTTTCCAACTCGGCGTCCACTTTATGGGGATATGAGAGAAGGAGGTGGGGGTCAGTAAACTCTACAAGGCAATTCTAGACTCTACTATCACAGGGTTACTATGAATCAAAATCAACTCTTAGGCAACCTTTTCTATCAGGACAATGGATCTTCGATGGCACAATGGTTAGCGTGCTCAGCAGCTAACTGGACGATCAGCAATCCAAACACACCAGCTACTCCCTGACAGTCTGCTTTTGTGGAACTTTACAGCCTGCGAAACCTTGTTGGGCAGTTTCACTCTGTACTACAGCTTCACCATGGGTGACACTGGGAGTACAGAGGAATTCAAGGGTGGTGGGATTTGGCTTGGGTTATCAAGAAAATCCCTTCCTTCCTTCAGCCAATACTGATGGAGCAAAACTATAGGCCAGGCAGCTTAGAAAATACCAACCTATCCACATGTCCTCTCCAATCCCCCTTCAATAAAAGCCAAATGAGAGGAAACATACTCATAGGCATATGTGGCAGTCACGTGCCTATGATAATTTTATAATTGAAATGTAGGGGTGGAGTCTGGCCTGTTAATCAGGAGAAAGCCATTGAGTAGCTGATGAGGCCTCTGTGTGGGCATGGCTTTCACCTGAGACTCCTGGGAAATCTCGCGATATTTCCCTCGTGAAGATGAGAAGCTATCTTCCCCAGTTGTTGGGAGTTAGTTTCAGAGACGATTAATCACAGGCAAGCTGCCAGCGTCTGAGAAGCTGGAGGAGCCAGCGGAGAGACCACATAGCTTTGCCCCAATGGAGCCAGACCTCTAAAGCTGGAGTGGCATGCTGTTGATGGACCTGAGCCCTGGAAGCGAGGAGCCAT